>PVIY010018943.1:0-46611 GCA_004026745.1 Myrmecophaga tridactyla
ACTCCACAGGAGAGGCTCACCAGCTGAAGCAGGAATGGGGCCTGTCTCCTCTGAGTTCTCCTTAAAAGGCTTCCCATGATTAGATTTAGCATCACTAATTGCAGGAGACACTCCCCTTTGGCTGATTACAAATGGAATCAGCTGTGGATGCAGCTGACGTGATCATGACCTAATCCTATGAAATGTCCTCATTGCAACAGACAGACCAGCGTTTGCCCAATCAGATAAACAGGTACCACAACTTGGCCAAGTTGACACGTGTCCCTAACCATGACAGATATGTTTGAATTTTTTTTTCTTTTTTTCCTGAAGAGATGCAAATGTAAAAAAAAAATGATTGTGGTGATGAATACCCAACTATGTGATGATATTGGGAGCCACTAATCGTAACCATGTCAAGAATGTTTGTATGTTAAGAATGTATGCATGTTTGTTCACTGTTTACAATAAAAATATATAAAAAAAATCCCACCCAGAAATATTGAATGAAGATTAAAGGACATGGCTTTTCTGGGGTACATAATAGCTTCAAACCAGCTCGGAGGTTTTGCTGTATAAACCCTTATGTGTTCCAGAGACCCGGGCTTGTTTCCCAGTGCTACCCATGCAAAAAAAAAATAATTAAAAAAAAGTTTTATGTGTTCCTTTTGAGGTGCCCTGGGTTTTGCAGTCTGATTTACTTGGTTCCAGAGCTTAGAGATGGTCTAGATTTCTTTTCATTAGCTTAGACTGCCAAGTAATAGGAAAACAGCAAAGGTGCATAAACAGTCCAAACACAGGCCTGAGAGAGCTCTGCAGGAGTTGGAGTTTTTCTTGCCAGAGCTGGGAGCGGCCTGAGCGCCTGCCTTGTCCAATACCCTGGTGGTCAGGTCGGGCCAGTTTAGCCCTCAGCTTTCTTCTGAGTCTGGACAGCCCAGGGCCACGGCCAGGGGGCCCAAGTTGGGAGAAGCAGTCAGCCACTACCGGGAAACAAGAGAGGGGCAGAGACCTTTTCCTAAATGAGAATAATACCAGGATGCTGATTTTCAGCATCTTATTTTTGACCTATAAAAATGCACTTTTAAGTAAAAAAATGGATCTAAGAAGTCACCCAGTCACTGCTTTATTGCCACCTGCTTCAGGGAGTAAATCAATTGTGGAACTACAGACACAGATTGGCCCTCTCCTCCTGGGGATGATTCTTCAGCAGCCCACCCCCCATGGGTCCCACAGGGGAGGGGGCCGGGGTGGAACCCTGGGTCCTGCTGGTGAAGGAGGACAGCTGAATGACCTGTGGTCACAGCCCTCCTGGTTCAAAAACATGTTCCTTCCTACCCTGGCCACCACCCAGGGTCCACACTGAAAGACCCTGCGGCGGGGGTATGGCTTGCACAAAACCAGACCCAGTGTTGAAAAATCGGGAGCTACCACATAGAAATGAGACTCTGCGGCCTCTGTCGGAAAGTTGGACTGTCGGGCAGCCCTGGTCCGGTGTCCCTTCATGGCGTCCAGGCCTGGCCTCCGTGGCATGGAGTGGCACGGTGCTGGTGGTGATTGCTTCAAAAGATCAGTCTTCAGTCTCATACCTTGACCACAAGGGAGCCAACGAAGACTGACCGAGGGGTGCCCGCTACTTGCAGCCTGGCCCCTCATGCCACGGACGCTGGGCGCTGAACCAGGACAGCCCAGGACGTGACGAGTCCACCCTGGGCCTCTCGGAGGCTGCCCACGTGGTGGGTCAGCACGGGAAGTCAGGAGGGGCTTGCCCTAGAGGTCTCTGAACAGCCAGCCCACCCGTGACCAGTGCTCAGCCTCCCCACGGCTCAGAACCTCCTGGGTGGGGCTTGGGGTGGGGGGGTGTTTGAAAGCCCCATGGAGGTCACTCCCAGCTCTGTTACTAGGAGCTGGGGCACTGTGCACCTGACTTCTCTCATCACTGCTATTCCCACCCACCTTTGGAAGGGAACTGCTGTCAATGCGGGTAGAAAAAAACAAATGAAGGGCCGCGATGACACAGCGGTGACCGGTGGGCCCCGACACCCAGACAGAAGAAAGCAGAGTCACAGAGTGACCGAAGGGAGGGGGCGGGGACAGACAGTTCCCCATGGGCCAGGCGTGTCCCTGTGCCACCGGAGCACCAGGCCTGCTTGTCAGAGAAACTCCGTGGTTTCCTGAGCCTCTGGCCGAGGGGCGGCTCAGCCGCCGCAGCGTCTGCCGTATCTCTCTGAGCCAGCACGGGCTTTCCCGCCGTCCAGCTGCCAGCCTGGCCGTGGAAAGGTTTTACCCACCAGGGATCGGTGTCTAAGTGGGGCATCTTGAAGGGAGATTATCCCAGTGCAGCGTCAAGATAAGTCTCCCTTCCTGTAGGAGAGGCCAGGAGCCAGGTGCTGGGCTGAACGCGGACAAGGTGACCTGGCTGTTGGCTGCAGGCATGAGGCTGGGCCTGCTGCATGGAGCTGTGTGGTCACCTCTGTGTGGTCAGCTTTTTCCCATTGCCCAGACTTGACCACTCCCAGGGGAGTTCTTTAGAAGCCTCCAGCGCCGGGCATCCTCCCTGGCCCCCAGCCCTGCACACTCCCCCTCACCCACCCCCCAGCGCCTTTCCTACTCAGCTGGACCTTACAACTCTGTCCTCAGGTAAGAACTCCACCTCCACCGTGCCCACTGCACCTGGGAACCTTCCCTCCTTCATCGCATGTTTTTTTTTTTTTTTGGAAATATAAAGAATTCCCTTCTCTTCTTCCCAGCAGATGTTATTGGATAACTTGTGGTGGTGGTTTGGAGCTGATAAGTACCCCAGAAAAGGCCATCTACTTTTAATTCATCCCTATGGGTGCAGACCTGTTGTGGGTGAAACCTTTTAGTTAGGTTATTTCAACTGAGATGTGACCCAGCCCATTCCAGGTGGGTCTGAATCCTTTCACCAGAGTCCTTTATGAGAGGATAAAACACAGGAAAAGCCCAGACTGCTTAGAGAGAAACATTCAGAGCAGTTTGGGGAGATAAAGCATTGAGAGAAGCTGAGCGATGAAGCCTCTGAAGCCAGAAGCTGAAAGAAGGGAAACGCAGGAGAGAAGGACCAGCAGGTGCCAGCCACGTGCCATCCCAAGTGGCAGAGGAGTCCCAAATGCTGACAGTCTCTCTTCAGAGAGGTGTCTTCTTGTTGACACGTTAATTTGGACATTTTCATTACCTTAGAATTACAACGTGTAAGTTAATAAGGTCGCCTTGTAAAAAGCCAGCCCATCTCTGGTATATTGCATTTAGGCAGCTTTAGCAAACCGAAACACGTCTTTTCTCTGATGAGGTACATGTCCTAGATTGCATAGAGTTGGGAGGGAAGCGGTAAGTTTTGAGAAGCCAGATGACAGATCCCCAAGGGGAAATGGAGGGTGGGGCTGCTGGAGGAAATGCAGCTTGGCCACCTGGAATGCTGCCTTTTCAGCTGAGCTGCTGCTGCCATCTAGAGATGAAGGGACAGCCACAGCAGAGCACTCGGATGGTGTAGAGGTGGCATGAGAGAAGGGAGGGGATGAGAGCAAGCTGATTTTATGGAAGGTGAAAGTGTTGCCGACCAGCCTGAGCACAGGTCTGCCCCGCTTTGGAATTCTCATCCTGGAGCATGGACAGAAGCAGATGTTTCAGGCTGTGATCATTCATTCATAGGGAGGGGCTCTGGGGTGGAAGCCAGAATGTCCAGCCCTGGTCCTGCTCAACCCTAAGGGCCATGTTACCTGGAGGGACGAGGGGTCCTCTTTGGGCCTCAGTCTCCTCCTGTCTGAGGACCCTCCCATCTCTAGGCCTCAGATCAGAGCACCTCAAACCATTTTTAATCCCGAAGAGCACATTTTACATGAGAACTCACTACCTGGGCAACTAAAACAGAAGTATCATCAAGCAGCTCATACACACCCTGAGCTCAGGTTTTTTTTTGTATCCTATTTCATTTTGTGACCCACTTCCACTGATTTTCTGGCTCTCTAAGAGGCTGCCACTCACCATTTGAAAAACACTGCGTCACCCTGGTTGTTTCCAGCCCTTAAATCTGATGACTCCCAAGACCTTGCATGTGGGAAGGAGAGTTTCCTAAGAGCAGAAGGCCGAGCAGCCTTCAGGGTCAGCAGCCCCCCATGCAGCTTGCAGCTCAGGCCTCATCATGCCAGGGTCGAGGGGATGCTTTCTCAGTCCCATTGTAGGCTTTGGGTGGGAACAAACCCAAAGATCAAATGCTATAACTTAACCTGTTCACTGTCTCCCGTCCTTCAGCTCACAACATCAGAAGGATCAGAAACTGTTGTAGGTAAACGCTGCTAATTTTTGTAATAATGGGGATTTCCTCAGTGGCCAAATAATTACCAGGCTGAGCTCCTGCTTTAAGTCGACCAGTCGTTATGCAGCTGTGGGGCCTTTGTCCTGCTAGTTCCTTCGGTCTTGGGAAACAAAGCAGTCGGGAGCCACAGAGAAGAGCTCGTTCTCCACTCACCTTGTGGCCATGTTAGGAAGCCACTCCCAACCCCTGAGAAGGTCTCTCAGACAGATGCAACTCTGTTTACGCCTTCCCTGATGTCCCAGCCTCTCCATCCAATATACCACCTTTATATTGGATAAGAATACATAATCTTATTTTTAAAGTACATAAATAAGGGAGCTTCAGTGAACTCATTATTTTAAAATGGTAAAAAAGTAACTGAAAACCATCCCCCTTGAACTGGGCACAAGAGCATTGCCTGTGATGTAAGAGCCACCATCTAATGAATAGTCCTTTTCTGTAAGGCACGTGCTGAGTGATTCTGTACCTTGCTGTGTTTGAGCCTCGCAATATCCTCCTGTTACAAAATAGGGAAACTGAGGCTACGAGACTAGGCTCCCTCAAGTCCCAGCTCTGGCAGAGCCGAGATTTTAGCCAAGCTCTTTCCCAGCCTAGAGACTTACTCTCTCAGGTTCATGTCTAGGTTTGTATCTCTGTTGTCTGTCTGTGAGATGTTATGTTGTCATCACATACTCGTCGTTAATTGTGAGTCCTTTTGTTCCTTTGTTCCAAACAGGAGAATAAGTAACTTTAAGAATGCAAGATGTAGAGAAACAATTTTAAGACCAGGAATTAAACTAGTTATCAGGGGCACTGGTTTTGATACGTTGTTAGCCTGAGTGGGAGTATTTGAATCTTACATTTTCTAGAGTTTCTTGGGTTAGAATTTGACAAAAAGGCATGTAGTTTGCGGGGAAGGCCTGACACAGATCTAAGTTGGTGCAGGCTTGTTTTCCTTGCAAGATTCATGCAGGAAATGGAAAATGAAAATATTTTCCAGGGGACTGAATGTGGCAAATCGTCCACGTGTTGGGTCTGAGCACATCAAGTGCCAGCCCAGGATCCTTCCTGCCAGCTTCTCCATGTGCTTCTCCCAGGGACGCCCAGCAGCTGAGCTGGCCTTTCCGCCCCGCCTCAGCTCCTTCGCCATGGCCACATCCGCCTATAATGGCCACAGGACACGCGGTCACTCCTCGCCCTGCCTCACCCTGCCCACCTCCAGTTTTCAGGTCCCAGCCCAGATGCCATTCTTCCCTGGAGCCTTCCCTGATCCTCCCAGGCAGAAGAGGCATCTTCTTTGCATGACATGCCTCTCCCGCTGCTTGGACTTCCTTCTGGGCTCCATGTTTTCCTCTCCTCCTGGCTTATGAGCAGCCTGCGACGCTATACCTCGCAGAGCGATTTGCATGTGTCACACATACAATGAGGCACATGGATTTGCTGGAATTGGCGACGAGCCCCTTAGCCGTGAATACCTGTGCACAAATGCATGCACAGAGCTCAGTGCGTGACCCAAAGCAGCTTGCCGGGTATGACTCCCACCAGCCGGCATCGAGACCCGCTTCCTACAGCCTTCTAGGTCCCCCAAACCACACGTCCTTCCTTTAAGCTTTCCATAGCAGATATAAGAGTTCCTCAGTGTGTCTGATGGGTGGTGATTTGGGCCATAATATATCTATAAGTAAATGTCTGTAAGTGACAGCCATGGGTGATCTGAGATGCACTGTAAAAAAACAAACTAGAGCTGGTTGAAAGTTGTCCTAGAGTGACATCCCCCCAACTCACTCGTGTTCTAGAATGCCTGCTTGTGTAGGACATGGGGCCTTGTACAGTCCCATCCCTCCCCCACAGGACAGTGCGGCCTGAGCACCTTCTGTGTGCACGTCAGCTCGCACACTGCAGGGGAGGGGGGGATGAGACCTGTTCCTGGGATGTGCTCCATGGTGTACAGGGAGGTGAGGCTGAGCAGGTGGATGGAATCCTTTCTGGGAAACAGCTGCGGCAAAGGAAACACACTTAAGCCTGTGTAAAATCATTAGCAGAAATGTGTTCCTATTTCTCAAAATCCTGTGGACTACTCTTAAGTATTGGTTCATTTCACAGGCTTTTGAGTAT
Organism: Myrmecophaga tridactyla; assembly: GCA_004026745.1. Taxonomy (NCBI): domain Eukaryota; kingdom Metazoa; phylum Chordata; class Mammalia; order Pilosa; family Myrmecophagidae; genus Myrmecophaga; species Myrmecophaga tridactyla. The sequence goes on from PVIY010018943.1 coordinate 6,404, forward strand.
AACATAATATAACAATATGAGCATTAGCCAAGAACATTTGTGCATTTGTTGTTGAGATAAAAATTGGTTCCATAACGAGGATCCAGAGATGCTCCATCTGAGCAGACGCCAGCAGTATAATGAGCCCTTCCTCCCCGAGCATGCTAATACCATGTTGGGGTTGAAGAAGCGAGACGTCTACCCCAGGAGGACCCTATCTTCTTTGTCCCAATTACCTGCAGTCTCCAGTGGGGCAGGGTACCTGGGGGAAGCCGGCAGGAGAGTGACATGGTCCCGCCCATGTTTAGGGGATAAGTGAGCTTCTCCAGCAGAAGCTGGAATGTAGAAGAGAAATGTAGATTTCAGCAAGGGGGATTTTCCCGGTGGTCACTGTGCCAAAGCCCTAATGAATGGCCAGAGGGAGCTGTGGGGAAGGCGGTGGCTGCCCGGGATGGTTTGGGTACTGCCTTTCTAGAACAGTCACTCTTGTGGGTCTTGATTTTCTAAGCAGTGGCATTGGGCACAGAACTGGAATGTTAGCTGCCAGCCTTAACCCATTCCCTCACCTCGTCTCTTAGTTATAATGTCACCCACGTTATAACTAAGATTATAACATTATAACACCCACATTGCCACATAGGCAAAAGGCCTGAATGCAGGTTAAAACACGACTATTCTATAAACATGAATAAAATGTCATCGAAGAGTTAAATAAATTACGGAATTTACTCATGAAAATAGTAATGGGGAGCCCTATGTGGCAGTTAAGGGGAATACTTACAGAATGCCATGTGAAAAAGAGAATACAAAATTGTGGCTACCTTGTGATTGTGGCTATATAAACTAGGTATTCCGCCAAATAGCATCGAAAAGGCACTTGAGGATAGAAAACCGTTCAAGTGTGAGTGTCAGGGTGGGGGCAGGGGTAGGTGAACTTCCCTCCATTTTGAATTTTTTATTTTTCTGTTATTCCTACTTTATTATTCCTGCAAGAAATAAAAGCCAGGCAGGGGAAACAGAACCCTCCGGGCACTGGTGCACTCGCAGCTGTCCGCGACACTTCAAGACAGGGCTGGAACTCTGGAGCCCTCAGCCTGCTCTCCTTTCCCCCTGGGCCACGTCCTCCCTGAAGGCTTCGGGACACAGAGCATCTGTCCCCGTTTCAGCAACAGGGAGGGGGCTGAAGCCTCCTGCACGGGGAGGTGTGCGCTCAACCCAAAAGGGCTGAGCTCAGCCAGACCATCTGCGCCCATGGGGAAGGGGCCGGAGGCTCCGCAGGGGGTGCATTTGGGCCCATGACGGCGTGGAGGGGGAGAAGGGTGCGGTTTCCTCTGGGTTTCGGGGTGCTCTGAGTGTGGCGTGGCTGGCGGCTACTGCGACGTGCTGGGGCTTCTCTCCGTCTCTTCTCTGTGGTCCAGGGCAGCCTGCCCATTTCCTCCAACTGGCCGGTTTCCACCCAGGCAACAACAAAATCACAATTATGTAGGTGATTTACCCACAAAACAGATGCTCTGAGGTGCTCTGAGGTGGGCCAAGTGAACCCGAGGGAAGGAGAGACTGGGGGCTGAGCCTTCCAGCGGGGTGAGTGCATGGCCAGGGGTGCACAGAAACTGTGCATGGGAATGTTCTCCCATCCCAGCCTCGGGAGCAGAGGAGCGGGTCACGGAGGGAAGTATGCAGGCAAGGAATCATTTCCTTAAGAAAGCATTCTGGTTGCTTATTAAACAAATCAAATGCTTCTCTGTACCCAGAACTGCAGGCCCTGGAAATAAATGCTCAGTCCCAAAATGATTACACACAAAGCTCCTGAGAGTGGTCCCCTCTGAGGCAGGTGGGGGTGTGTTTTATCTTTACCCATGGTGGTTTTCATTGTATGTGTTATAAAGGAGAAGGTATGATGTGTGTACTTAAGTACATGCATACAGAAATATATGGATGTATGTGAATATGACAAAAGATTAACAGCCGTTGTTAATTATGGGTGCTGTTAACTTCTTGGAGAGAAAGCATCCTTGCAGTTGGGGGTACCCTGGAGTGAGGGACCCAGCTGGGGTGTACCCTCCCTGCAATGTGGTGCTGTTTTTGTTTCCTGAGAAATTGGCTCCGCTGGTACAAATTTCTGTTGAAATTCTCCTTCACCTTATTTGAGTTTTAGTTTCCTAAACTAAAACCTGCCTGTTTTGTTTCCTAGGCGACCTGGGCAAATCCCACGAAATGGGTGGGGTTGAGCAATGGGAATTTGTTAGCCCATGGTTTTGCAGCCGGGAAAACGTCCACATCAAGACATCATCCATGCGATGCTTTCCCCAAAGACGGTGGCATTCTGGGGCCGGCTGCTGGCCATCCTGGGCTCCTCTCAAGGCACATGGTGTCCTCTCCTGGCTTCTCCCTTCTATTCTGGGTTTCGTTGATTTCAGCTTCTGGCTGCTCCCTCTGTGGCTTTCTCTCTGCCTGAATTTCACTTATAAAGTTCTTATAAAGAACGCCAGTAAAGAATTAAGACCTGGGCGGCTGCCGTGGCTCAGCAGACAGAGCTCCGACCTGCCGTGCTGGAGGTCTGGAGTTCGATCCCTGGTGCCTCCTGCCCATATGCAAATTAAAAAAAAAAAAATTAAGACCCCTCCTGATTGGGTTGGGGCACAAACTGAAGTGACCTCATCCAAAGGCCCTATTTACAATGCATTCACACCAGCAGGAATGTTGAGACCCCCGAGTAGGCAGGCAAGGCCAGGTGAGGAGGCATGGAGGGGCAAGGAGAGCTGTTAATGGGAGGTGGCCAGTGCTGGCTGGGCTTGGGGACAGTGAGAAGGAAGACAGAGGCTTGGGGACGGGGGTTGGCTCCTCCCAGGGACCAGGGTACCCCATTGGCAGAGCTCCATCAGGGGAAGTGCAAGCTCAGACTCGCCCTTTAGGAAGATGGCTGTGGGTGAGCGGTAGAGACAGGGCGGCGGCCAGGAGACTGTCCATCAAGCAAGGAGATGAGAGCCCTTTTAGAGGTAGGAGGGCAAGATCGTTGCAAGTGGAGGTGAGGGTGCTGACGGGGGCAAATTTCTGCTACAGCAACTGGGCTGATAAAGATCCTGCTCCCAGAGCAATAAGAGGTTGGGGAGAAGCTGCCACATTATGTTTTAGGTTTGTTTAGTTTTGAGGGTCTGCAAGAAGCCCAAGGAAGTGCCCAGGGGATGGTTGGATATATGGATCTGGAGGCCATGGGGAGAGGATGGGCTGTGAACAGACCCATCCCCATGGGACAGGCAGGTGAGCCCTGGGGAGAATGTGTCACGGGAGGCAAGGAGCCCCCAGATGGGACCCTGAGGGGTGGCCCAAGAAGTCGGGAGGTGAGCCAAAGGGGCCAGGCGCTGCCCAGGCTGACAGGAGATCAAGTACAAGGAGGCTAGCCAAGTGTCAGGTGGAAGATGCAAATTTGATGAAAAGTAAGACCACGTATTTGCCAGACTTGACTTGGATATCTTTTAGGCTTCCCTCCCCCACCCCCCCCCTTTTGCTCACTGCTAGGAAAATAAAGCTATTGGGGATGGTGACTGCCACTTTCAGATCTGGGTCGCTTCCCCCCAGTTCCCTTGGCGGTGGGAGTTCTAGCAGTTCATGTCATGCAGTGTGTCCTCCGAGCTGCAGGCAATGTGACAGAGCAGCTACCCTGGACAGAAGATCTGAGCAGGGGCCTTGAGGCCGTGGGATAAGAAGGGCTTCCCTTCCCTGCTGGAAGGGGCCTCCGTGGCTGAGGGGCAAGAAAGGGGTCCGCCCAGCCTGCATCCTGGGAGGAGGAGCACAGGCTGCCTGGTGAATCTTAGAAACATCCAAGAATGAGGGGTTTGTTTTCCCTCTTTTCAACATGGGAATTCATACAGCAATCCAGAATTGTAGTGATTTTTGTCACTTTGATCCAGAAGAAGCTGTGCCCTAGAGTTGGCCAAACTGGCTGGCACGTGGTAGGCGTAGCCGTGCAGCTGGGAGTGGGGCCCTTCCACTCGGTTCTCCTTGGGTTTTTTCAGCCGTCACCCTCGGAGCTGCAGGCTCCATTAAGACCCAGCTGATTCCTTTGCTTCAGATTCCACGGTACACTGCACGCTTTGTGGGACGAACATGTGCCAGCCGTGAAGGGAATTTATTTATACTGGAAGCCTGGTCCATGCCAGAGCAAGGAGCGCCTCACCTTTATGTCTGAAGAGTTAAGGAGGTTTTTCTGCACAGGCATTTTTTGGCTCTCAGTGAGGTGAAGTGATTGACCAAGATCATAAACAAATAGGACTGGGGATCCAAAACTACAGGCATCTGACCCCTGGCCCAGTAGTTCTTATTCTCTTTATTACATTGATTTGACTTTGGCTAATTGCCCAAGGGATCCTAGCTGACCACTTGGGTTCCAAAAGGATAATGCATGAAATGCTCTGAAAACGAGCCTCTGCGGTTAGAAATGCCCTACACAGTGACCACCTGTTTGCCTATCAGTCACTCTGTCAGTGCGGCCCCACAATTTGGAAAACGATATTAAATACCTAAATGCCAAGTTACGTCTGCCTTGTGTATATATGGACGAAAGAATAAATCCACTAGACGGTACAGCAGGCGTCTGGAACTCAGTTTCAAATTTGAAAAACCCACTCTGACCAGGCTGGGCCTCTCTTCCTGTTCAGCTTATGTCAAAGCTGACTGACAGCGGTAATTCAGAGGGGTCTGGAAGGGGCCTGAAGAAAGGGGCAGGCCCAGCTGGCCAGTGGTAACTCACCTTTGCCCAGGGCAGGTCTCTGTGTAGGAGCTTAATTAGCTCAGAAACAGCCCATTCTTTGTAGACTGACTACAAAGAATATATACTGACTACAAAGAATATATACTGACTGACTATACCATATGTGTAAGTCAAAACAATGATTTTTGTTTGTTTTGCATGGGCAGGTATCAGGACTCGAACCCGGGTCTCCAGCGTGGCAGGCGAGAACTCTGCCATTGCGCCACAATTGCCCACCCAAAACAATGATCATTTTTAATGTATTTCAGATGCCCCCATCTATAAAGTGAAAGATGTCAGATATATTATCTGTGTCTGTGTGGTAGATAGGAGGTGAAGTTCTCATTTTTCTTTTTGGTCTCAACTAACCATTTGATGATGATGGGTGTGAGAGGAAGCTGGCTCCCTCTTGCGCTGAGATTTGAACAGACCCACTGCTGCTGAGTGAGAAATGGGATCCCTTGTTTCAGAAAGCTGTGATTAATGATTTCGGGGGCTGCTGCTGCATGAAACTAATGATTTTCTCCTGGTGTTTCTTGTCCTCACCCCTCTACCGCCTGCCCCACCCCACCCCACTGCTAGGAAGGGTGCTTGTGGCCCGCGCACAGCTCCATGCCCCGGCAGGGCGCCTCCGAGGTAAGGTGCTTGGGCAGGGGTTGCCTGGGGGATGGGGGTGTGGGGTGTGGGGGGGCCCAGCCTGTCATGTGGGTGTCTCTGGGGTGGGGTGTGGGGGGGCCCAGCCTGTCATGTGGGTGCCTCTGGAGGTGTGGGAGTGGGAGGCAGCGGGTGGGCGGGGGGAGTCTGGGAAGTATGTCAAAAAATTGTTTGCCACAAAATGGGTGGAAGACTAGATTAAGACTAAGAAGTTAGATTAAGAAGTAACACATGGAAATTAAAATAAATGCTTGAAACTGATTTAAAAAGAAAGATGTTTCCCTAGAAATTTTCTAGGGATTCTTTCGTGTTAATCTACAGCTTATTTTGTAAAACAGGTTGCAAATCACTGATCTCTACCTGCTGCGGATCTTTTTGAGGTAGCAATGTGGCATGCCGATATGGACCTGCTTTATGACTATCATAGCATGATTAGTTTCCCTGTCTCCAGGTTTAGTAATATGAACTTTAACATAATAAATGTTCATTAAAATAAGCTAAAAATGTGATCTGCCAGAAGTCATGGCTATTTTAGTATACATACAAAACGATCTCTCTTCTAGAAGAAACTTGGATGGTGGAATAAATGAGAGGATTTTTGTAAGAAGTGCAGTGCCTGGATTCCTTTTAGAAAAAATATCTATAATCATTTTTACTTTTGAATAAGAGTGTTTTTCATGTCAGTAACTACATGGGCACTTTTAACAGGAATCCAAATAGTTGGAAAAGTCTAGAAAACAGAAAAAAATCACGTCCTAAAGTTTTTAAAAAGTAGCTGCTAGAGCAACAGCTCATATAATAATTATTTAATAATTATTAAATTGACCCAACACTCCATGTCTGCTCCAGTTCCCAGTGTGTGAAGTTGTGGCCAGTGTTCACCCTTGGATCTGTGGGCACTGACAGGCTGTCCTGAACACAGGGCAGGAGTGGGTGTGGCCTGTGTCCCCTCCCAGACACAGGAGGGTCCTGGGGGCCGGGAAGACTCTGTACTGTCCCCCCCCCCCCCCCCCCCCCGTCCCAGAGGGTGTCCTCGTGGGGTTGGGGCCATCACGCCTGCCCACCCACGGGTGCTGTCTGCAGCTGCTGCTCTGCGCAATGCTGTTTTTGAATCAATATTCGATTGTAAGTGGCCCTTGGGAAATATATAGATAGCATATATCTTAAAACCATTCAAACCAAATTTTCAGTTTCCCCCACGCCTCCATGGTTCAGATATCCTGGTTAAGCTGCCGTTTGGCAAGCTGTACGGTGCCAGCAATGAGGGACGGGAGAACTGGATTCTCTTCTGGCATAGGCTTTCCTACTTTGTGGGGAGAAAAGCGCGCAGCCCAATGGGAATGCTGAGCGAGCTCGCCCATCCTCCATGCCCCCGCAGTGGGGGCCGGCACCCTAAGAGGACGCTCTACGAGGTCACTCTGAGCACCCCCTCGGGCCGGTCGCCCTCCGCGGGCCGCCCCCCTCCCCAGCGCGCCCCGTGGGCCCGGTGCCCTCACCCTGCATCTCTCTCCCCGCAGATCCTCTTCGCCCCACGCGCCCGGGACCGCTTCGCCGGCCCGTCCTTCGTTCCGCGAGACCGCTTCGGCCGCTTCCAGCCCACCTTCCCGCGCGCGCCCCCAGACATAGACCTGCCGCCCACCATCTCGCTGTCGGACGGCGAGGAGCCGCCGCCCTACCAGGGGCCCTGCGCGCTGCAGCTGCGCGACCCCGAGCAGCAGCGCGAGCTGAACCGCGAGTCGGTGCGCGCGCCTCCCAACCGCACGGTGTTCGACAGCGCTCTGCCCGGGGCGCCCCTGCGCGCGGGGGGCCCGCGCCCGCCCAGCAGCCACGCGGGCGTCAGCGCCGCCACCTGCAGCAGCCGCGGGCGCATGGACGGGCCGCCGCCCGCCTACAGCGAGCTGCTGCCCGCGCCCGGAGCCCCCGGTCGGGACCGCAAGCCCGGGGACCTCGTGTGACCCACCGCCGCCGCTGCCCGAGCGGGCCCGGGACCGGTCGTTCCCGGCGCTCGGCGCCTTTCGGGCCAAAGCGCGCATTGGGCGCCGGCTTTTTTCCCGCCGGCTCCCCGGGGGAGCTGCGGGCCACTCCGCCTGGAGGCCCGCCGGCCCCGGTTCGGTTCCACAACGACTAGTGCTTCTTGGGGTTGGGCAGGGGAGGTGGTGAGGGGCAGCCTTGGCAAGAGGTGGGCATGGAAGTCAGGGAAGGGAGACTTCTGGAATACCGTGAAACAAAACCCACAAGGCTATTTGATTTATTTCATTCTGAAAGGAGACTTGGCAGAGAAGTGAGGCCAGGTGGCCTGTTTTATAATGAACTGAATAAGGAAGGAAGCCTGAATATACATTACCGTGAGGAAGAACGGGCCAGTTGGCTTTTTCTCCCAAGGTGTGGAACTTTTATTTTGTTTTAAAAATATGAATCAAAATTCCTGTTTTGTGTGCCAAGGTATAAAGTGGAGAAATTAGATGAATGCAAGAAGTTAATTTGTGTTGTAATGATGTGTGTTTAAAAGTTGCACTATCTTAATGTTTAAAATATATATAAGAGGGAACTGTTTTACATGAAGTTCTGTATGTTGTCTTTTCACCCATGGAATATGGTTAGGCCCAAGGAGTACCCTGGAAGTTCACCAGGAGGATGGAGAGGGTATTTGGGGAGGTAGCCTAAGGTAGGCTAATTTACCCAGCAGGGAGGCCACATTGTCCCAATAACTTGCATTAAATTGCAGTGAATTATTGGGGCATTTAGAGACTCTGGGATGGAAGATAGGAAATACTAAATTCTAGCATTTCTGATTTGTTTTCCTTTTTGAGTTATTCTGCTAGTCTTAGGCTGCACATTTTATTAAAAATAAAGCAGACACGTGCCATGTGTGTATTGTCAGTACCATCCAGTGCTGCCCTTCATCGTTCAGCAAAGCAGCTGCTTCACTAATTTAGATACTTTTTTTCACAGTAGCATGAACTATAATAGTTACATACTTTATTTTTATGCAATAAATTGTTTAAAATGCAAGGTGGTTATTTTTAATACTGTTGAAATATGTGACTTCTCAGTGTATTCCTTTGGTCTCTCTTTTTCCTAGATATTTAAATTCAGCCCTGGAAGGCTGGTCCATTTAACTAGAGGATCTTGCAGGCGTCCCCTGTACACCCTGCCCCATATTTAATGTGCGATGCTGGCCGAACATTCCTCCATTAGAAAGCCCCCTGGGGGTTGGCTCAAGGCTACCACGTTGCCAGACATGACCATAGCCACCGTGTTTTCACTGGTATTGTCATAGCACTCTTAGAGGGACACAGGGCTCAGAGCCTTTCTAACCTCCCACAGGATGTCACACTGCCTTCCCCGTCACTTTTTGCATTCATGGCAGTAAATGGACAGTCAGCTATGAAACAGTGGGAGGAGGGTGTAGTGAGTTTCAAAGCACAGAATAAAAAGCACAGCATATTTTGGAACAACAGTTTAGTTCCAAAACTAAAATGCAATGACAAAACTAAGTTTAGCTAGAATTAGTTTAAATATTCCTGTTATTTGCAACTATGCATTCTCACAAAAAATGGAAAGCAACTTCCTTCTGTAGACTTAATTATCTGGGTTTTATTACAGCAGCAGCTAATACGTTCAGCAAATACTGGACCATACAGAAGTGCTTATCTGCTTTTTGGAGGTTGGATTTCTCTTGATTTCTGCACATAAGAGGAATTGAAATGATGATTCAGTGACTTTGACCTATGCAGAGTATTAATGCCAAATCAGCATCTGTGTGTTCGCATCGTCTGTGGGTCTCTGGAGGGGGGTTTTCAATGGCCTGCTGTGCTGGTAGCTAAGAACAGGAGAGACTGAATGAAAAGTCCTTTCGTGACCCCCCTCCCCACCCCCCGTCTGCACGTTTCCGCTTCTCCTCTTGGTAGGTAGGCTGCCGTTTGTTTTAAGGGTTGGAATCTCCATTGGATTCATCCATTTCTCAGAGTAACGTCTACAGAACTAGAACCCTGGACCCTCTCTTAAAAGGAGAGAGAAGAGAGATAACTCATGGTTGTCTGCATGTGCTTAAGCCCTATTTGGAGTATATACACTTGAGGTTGCAGTGGAAATTCTAAGGCTGAATTGAGTCTCATTCTGATGAAGCACTGGGAAAACCTTCGAGAGGGAGGCAAATGGCCCCTCCCAAAGCAAATGGGTCCTTGGGACCTGAGCTTGGGTTGATCTGGAGGCCTTCTCCAGATCAGCTGATTTCTTCTGCTTGAAGGACATTGGGAGTTACCTTAAGACATAGCCTAGCCTCATTCTGACAGGTGAGAAGGTAAGAAACACTTGTCCAAGTTGGGACCCTGTTGGATTTGGGGCCAGGTATCCCCTCAGATGCAAAGGAGAGAAGGTTAGCCAGTGATTTCAGTATTCCAACCTGTGCCTGCAATTTTGGTAAAGTCAGTGAACACACCCTACAATGCTAGCCACAAATGATTTTATAATCCTGACCTTTTCTCTTGTTATAAGAATGAGTTAAGATCAGAAACTTTGAAATTCCTTAGTAACTCTGCAAGTATACGAATGTTCTTCAGGTGTCCACAGTATTGGCGAAACAGTTTTTTTTTTTATTTTGCATGGGCAGGCACTGGGAATAGAACCTGGGTTTACGGCATGGCAGGCGAGAATTCTGCCACTGAGCCACCATTGCACTGCCCGCAAAATTATTTAATTCAAATAGCTTCAGTCATCCTTCAAAAGATAGTCCTTTCCCATTCAGCCACCTTAGAGAACTGCCCTTTAAGTTAGGTAGTTACTTAAAGCCAAGTATCAAGCTGTGAATTTGCAAGGTCTCTGTAGGCTGGTCCTCTATAATGAATTAGTTTAAAAGCCAAGGTCATAAATTGAATTAATAGTCCATTTCCCGTAGGTACAGGGACAAGATGATTTCCATCAGCAGCTCTTTTGGAGGTTATGGCTGACGTGCTTGAAGGCCTTGCCGCATCTGCGCTGCGATATTGAAAGAGGCAGTGATTGTGAAGGCGTAGCGTGCACCCTCGGGTGTGTTGGTCTTTCCTGAAGCCCATATATGTTCATGGAACTCCGGAGTCCAGTTTTGAAAGCAGTGATTTAGGCAATCTTTGATAGGTTTATGATGTTAGTGTTATTTCAAGAGTGCATTACAACAAAGGATTGCTTAGTTTGAAAGAAGAGCTCGTGGAACACTCTTGAACATACTCTTGCTGTGAGTTGTGTTCATTATCCTGCCTGTTTTGAGGAGTGTGACACTCAAGGCATGAGTCCTATCTATCAGGGCACATTGGGCATTTGCTTTTTCAGAAACTCTAGTGTTTTCAGACTCTGAAGCATCTTTACTGCAAGAGAGATTTTGCTAAACAAATCATGCATTTAAAAGGTTGATCTGTTCTTAGTGTGCCTCACCCAAATTTAGTTTTAAAGCTGCTTGGCAAGTATATCCTTTGTCCTCCCCAACCATATAAACACATGGAACACACCCAGTGCACTAAAAATTTCAGAAGGGCTGAGGAGAATATTCGAAACTCACAAAGAATTTATCATGAAGGCTACACTTACACTCAATAATTTTAGCTCAGATTTATGGGAAGGAAATAGGGGCCAATAGCAAAACCATGGAGCCTCTAACACCAGCATAAGAATTTGGTGTGCAGATGAACTTGTCTAGAATGTCTAAATATCTCTTTGACCTTCACCTTTCTTTTATCGTCATGAGAATGAGAAGGGCTCACAAGGCATACTGTTTAGAAAGCATCTCTGATAGAAAAATTCACTCATACCCCTGACTTCTTTCAGAACCAGTCATTTCCCGTGGGATGATCCTGTATCTCCCGTCCTAATTGTGCTTTTTAGGAAGGGACTTGCTAGGAATAGTCCTGGTGTAGGGCCCTTCACACACATCCCCCGGTCAGATACTGGTTTATAGCAAGAAGTACACCGCCTACCCCTGGACCCGCTCCCCAAAAGGAAGTACGATTGTATTGTAGTCACTCAGAGGCTCCTTGGGGTCTGCAGACAGAACGCCTCAGGTAGAGCCTGTGAAGCTGGCCTCTAGTTCTCATTTTGGCTTTCCAGCAGTTGTGTCTCAGTGCATCTGCTCACTGAGCTTTGCTGCTTGGAAGACCAACATGAGTTCTATTGGCATACCATCCATTTATCTTAAATTCCTAAAACTCTGCCAGTGTATAGGGGAAAATTACTGCTGGATCCCGCCTCCTTCTTGAAGGATACTTGGGTTTCAGTTAACGTTTTGCTTATATTGTCTAAGTGACGAAAACCAGAAATACAACCTTTTTACCAACAAAATACTGCTCTGAAGACTGTTTGAGCGCTCTCTGCCAGCGATTCCCACCCTGGTTTATAGCAGGAACCCAAACTCTTTATTCCTTCCACTGACCTGTGTTGCCACATTCTGGAAGGATGCAGATAGAATAGTACTGTCAATGACAAGGCAGCGGTTCTGTCCTTTGCAGCAGGAGGCACACTCTCCAGTAACAGCACACCAGAGTCACAGCTCAGAGGCTTTGCTCTCACTGCAGGTCACAAATGATGGCTCTTGGCAGAAGCAGTCCCAAGACAGCAGAGGGAAAGGAGGTGCACCTGGCAGTGGCCCATCTGATTTCGGAATCAAGATTTCTGCATACATTACTTTGACACCCAAAGCCCCGCCTCTTCTGCATAGCTTGTTTATGAGTGTTGGATGTGTTGCTAAGAAAGTCAGGTCTTCCTTTCATCTTTTCTTTCCTTCCTCTATGTGTGCTTGTTTATCTCATGTGGTGGGGGTTGGAGCTGGGCAGGTTGTGTGCACAGTATGGATACACATAGCATTTCAGAGTCTGCATGTTCAGAGCTTCTAAGCAACAAAGGTGCCTCAGGCTCCAATTTGAGCAGAGACAGGAGCTGAGCCGCTCCCACTTGCCCAGCTTTGTTGTGCCTCTCTTAAAATGGTGCTTTTTCAGTTGTCTGTCATATCTTATGTTTTTATTTGTAAGGTGCTGTATATAACTTGAATATATTATGCATATATCCTACCCAATGGGTAGTACAACAAATTGTTAATATTGTAATATAATGTATAGATGATACCAATTTTAACAGAAATGGCATAGAATTTGTGAATGCCTACGTGCTTTGTCCTCTTTTGTAAGGAAATTTGCAAATGGATGCATACAAATAAAAGTCTATGTAGTTTATTTTCCTATTAAATATTGATATTATAACACAAAGGAAAGAAGTCTGAACAATTGACAGTTATGACCAGCATAAATATATAGCAATTGATAGTTGCATCTTTGCTGTGAAAACACTTTTTAAAAACTAATTTTTTAAAAATCCCAGCTTTATGGTTGCCACTGGATGCTTCTTATTTTAATCATTTTATTAATGCTCAGTTGGACCAGTGTTAGTCAGAAAACAAAATGTTGATTTTTCTACCTGCTTCATGAACAGACATTCTCTCATGTCAGGTCCCGGTGAAAATGCACATTTTTGTTGTTGTTAATACTGCAAACATTATGCTCCTGAAGGTAACCCAGCCTGCAGCAGAGTACCCTGCAGCAAAGCCGCCTACAGCCGTCTGTGTTCCATGTCTCTTTGTGCATTTTCTTGTACAGAATCAAGCTGCAAAGCCAGTGAAGAGTCAGGCTTCTTAGGGAACGAACCTCAGGAAAGCAGTTACCTCTTTAAGACAAGTCCCCATTCTCAGAACCCATAGGATACGTTCTGTTATAGGTTATCATTGGAAGAGAACTGGCTGTCAACCAGCTGGGTAAAGAATTTATATCCATTCCTTCTGGTGTCTTTTGCTAATCCCACTCAGAAACAAACCAGGACTCTTATGTTTTAAGTTTCCTATGAGGTCACATCTCTCTAATGCAGCATCTACTTCCAGCTAAGTTTTAAGTGTCTGATTTGGACCTCCATATTTATCTTCAAATATTGTCATATTCTCAAAACAGAATGAGTGAAAGAAAGAAAGAAAAGCCTTGTTCATTAAAAACCAGTTAAATCTTTGGTGCATGTTTTAGCCTCAAGTGTTACCCATAAAGTGAGTCAGTGGAATTTTGCCTGTTGGATCCATATTTCCAGATTCTTGAAATTCTGTCATCAGAGGAATATTCTGTCATCGGAGGAATATTAATTCTAATAAATTACATTTTTCTTATTTGCTCACCATTATATTATTCTGGTTTTGAAAATCACAATGGAATCATGCCCTTAACCCCAGAATTTTTTACCGATTATCCTTAAACTGAAAATGTCTACAGTGCAATCCCTTAGTGCTGAAAGGATGAAAGCTGGCCCTCCTTGTGTGTCTGCCTGGAAGGGGCTGTGCAGAGGTGGTGTAGGGTCTCCATACACCCCACTCCACCCCCACTACCAGCTCCAGCCTCACCATCGGGGACGGCCCTCCCGGCTCCATAGCAGCCTCCTGGGAGGACCCTTGAGCAGGAGTGTCTTCAGAGAGTGTCCCAGGCTTAGAGGCTCTCCCGTTTGTGACCATGCCATTGCTTCCCTCCTACAGAACTGAGGCTTACATTTTACCTTCACGTGCTGCTTCATCTCCATGTGCTTCCTGCTATATAGCTATTTTTCATTTAATGGCTTGCAAAAATCACATTTTCTTATTGTATACTTATCTAGTATAAACTGTTTTTATAATATGTACCACTGCAATTTCGTTCATTTAATTTTTATTATAAAGCAATCAACTAAAAAATGACACCTGTATTAGAAGTTTTCAGTTGTTGTTCATATAGGCCCTAATAATCAAAGCCATTAAAGTCTTTTTTTGAACTGTCGTTTGTGCTTGCTTTTCAGCATAATTCCTGGTTATCTACAGAAAGGGATTCCCGCCTGTTGTGTTCCTGCCCCGTTCACTGGGCTACAGTGAAGTGGCTTTCAGACCCGGGTCTGTCACTGCAATGTTTTCAAAGGAAGACGGGCTCTAAGTGCTGTTTGTTGGTTATGATATTCAGAGTTTTCTGCTTGTCCTTGAGGCTGTGGCTGAGCCATAGCACAAAATCATTAAAGATAATCAGTGACCTACATTTATCTCCTGTTTTTTTTTTTTTCAGCAACAAAGCACACATATGGGCTGGGGATTTAGGGAAGTACAAATGTTTTAAAGTCCATCTCAAAAATAAAAAAAAGAAAAACAATACTTTTGTTTTGATACCCTAGTTAACATTTCCATTCTGCTTTTCTTCACTCTAGTTTAAAAAAAAAAAAGTCATTTCTTTTTATTCTGCTGTAAACACTCCTGGTCAGATCGTGACACGCTTTTCTTCTCCAGTCTGGGCTCCCCCTGAACCCTCTGAGCCCTTCAGTCCCAGCGTGGCGGGCGGGCAGCCTCGGGAGGGACCGTGGTGGTGTCCAGCTCCTGGGCATGGAGACTGACGAGGGCTCGGCCCTGTGAGCACACAGGAGCTCCGAATGGACAGGCTTATCCACAGGTGTTAAATTCTCTGGCATCTGGGGTGTCCAGTCAATGCTGATAGAACAAATGGGCTCTAAATTTCCCACGTTAGATGAGCGATTAGAATAAAATTTTCTCTGAATGCTGAACGAATGCATGGGTTCCCAGAAGACACAACTGTGTACATGCAAAATCCCACACCATCAGCCAGACTATTAGTCTGGCTTTGACAAGGGAATGTCAAAGGGAATACTTTGATAGCCAGCCTGCTTTATTTAAGGGAATGGTTGCAGGAAATCAATTGGTTTTTGTATATCTGTATAGTAGTAATGAACGAAGAAGCTAAAAATTTTAAATACCACTTAAATAATTGTCCGAAATTCTAATCATAACTCCCATTGTAGATTCTGAATCATTTCTTTAAGATTATTTTGGAAAAGGGGTTTAGAAAAGATCGAGAAGGAAAAAGGTATATGGAAAGGATTTCTTTCCTTTAAAACAGCAAATAGTTGCTGAGAAACCCTATTATGCTCTGGAATAAATTCTATAATCTCTTATCCAGCAGACCATAGAGAAAAAGAGCTAATGCAGCTAAGAATGTGTGAACTGTTCTCCTTGAGGGTCTGACTCAGTAAACCCTGGGTTCTGCTTGCCATGCAGAGACCAGCCTCTGCCACTCTTCCCTGCTATGGGGGATATAGACCAAGGGTCATTCTGGAAGGGTCATTCCCCTTGCGTTCCCCTGAAAGCAAAACCAAAGTCTTCGCTTTGAGAGAGAAAAGGAAGGCAGGCTAATTGAGGTTGCATATTAACTCTGGTTTCCCCTGGGGGCAGCTGAAGCTCCATCAGGCTGAGAACCTGGCAGATTGTGCTTTGGGCCTGTCCTGAGGCAGGGCGCAGCCTGGCACCCAGGTACCGTCTGCGTCCAGCTGGGGTCGAGCTAGAGGGGTGTGCCACTGAACGGCCACGCTGCTGTGCACTGCAGGCTGAGAGAATCAAATTCCTGTTTCTTGACCTGTTTTCTTCCATGTGTGTTCACCCTCAGTCCAGGATATAACTAGAGTCCAATGTCCCCTCTTAATGATGTCGTTGGTAACAGTCTCTATTTCTGTTCTGGACATCCTTCGTGCCCTGAGTCAAGCTGATTTGCAAAGTTCTCTGCTGTACCTTGCCCAGGATTGGAAGCAGGGGCAGCAGGTCTCAGTGCCCGAGTTGGCTAAGGCTGGCCCCAGACCCCCTATTTCTGAGGCTAGGCAATTTCTGGTTTACTTTGACAACCAACCTATTTTATTCATTGACTTGTTTTTAAAATAAAAGACACACAGACTGCTAAGTAGAATCAACTGAGTCACGCTTACCAGGTCTTCCTCAGGGGAACCTTAGAAATGCAGTGCATTCTTGAAATACTCTCCGCCGTCTCTCCGTGGCCTGCTCATAGTGCACTTGGTAGTGACACATGTTTCTGAGTCCCCGCGGTGATAGCGGCACAGAAGTTTATGATGAATAAGTCCGTTACTCAGAGAATCAGATTCAATTTCTCTCCTTGTTTTGATGGGTTTTGCTGTGAATGGATTCTAGCTAAGATGCACATTTTAAAATACCAACCAAAAAGAAGAAGCTTTGTATTTGTAAATGTGTCTGTTTAAATGCCATGTTTCTGTCAAGACTTTAGCTTTGACGCTGACAGTGTAAACTTCGTTCACCCTATTTTATACCATATATATATATTTTTTGATCAGTTTAATCACTGGAACATAAGCACAGTGGTGACTGAATATACATACTTTCAAAAGAGCCTTACCATTAAAGCACATACTTCAAAAAACCCTCAAAACAAAACAAAACCATGCTGCAGTTGTAGAGAGTAACTCTTTGCATAACTTAACCTGTTTACAAAGCTGTTTTCATTTATAGAGTTGATTTCCTCTCCCATTACCAGTCTGAAGCACGAAATGTTGTCTCTACTGGCAAACAGTCAGCATGCTCTGAACTCCGTGGGCCGTGGAAGGATCGCCAAGCATTTCTGCTCTGCAGATGAGCGCATGGCATGGTAATTCCACCCCCTTGCCTGCACTTCTGACCTAGGCTGCGTCTCTCCCAGCCTTTTCCAAGTTAAGTGAGAGGCACTCCCAGTGGGATTCTAAGGTGAATTGGCCACTCCCATCCCATTTCTTGGTATTTCCTAGAGACAGTTAAAAGGTGGCATAGGCTTTAGCATCTCACAGACGTAATAACAGGCTTTTTGTTTTTTTACTTTTTTTTAAATCTTGTTTATAAGGTGACACGTAACTGGCAGGACAATGTGGAGACTGAGAGGCAGTGCCCTGCCTCACATATAGGGGCTTCTCGATACATGGTAGCTGCTGTTGCTATTAATTTCATAATCTAGAGTCCATTTAAAAAGAGGATTTTTCCCAAATACTCCCAGGTTTGTAAGCAGTGTTTTGCCTTTGGAATGATCTCTAAACTAGTACTGCTTAAATGCCAGTGAGACAAACAGGTGCTGAGTCTAATGCACCAGCCATTAGACTGGGCAGTGCCAAGGTTTAGATCAAATCGCCAGGCCGCAGCCCCCTTCCTGGAGCTATGTAGTAAAAGGCTCCAGAGACCCTTTACCCCATCCCTTCACATAGATGGAGACAGTTGTTTTTTAAGTGAACCACACAGTGGGGTGGGTTGGGTTGGGATTTTAGTCTTAGTAATACAATGTTGAAATCCAAAGGAGTGAGTTCTCGCCTGCCATGCCGGAGACCCGCGTTTGGTTTCCGGTGCCTGCCCATGCAAAAAACAAAAACAAAAACAAAAAAATCCAAAGGCGTTTATTTAGGGAGAATAAAAATAGATGGTTCATATCTGTTCCCTCCTTTCCTCTCCCCCATCTGCTCCTCCCCACCCCCTTTTTTAGGAATGAGTGGGGGAGGGCCAGTGCTGCTTTGAGCACGTGACTTAATGCCCTCTACAGCCCAGTAGATCCTAGGTGAACCTCAGACTCAAATCACCCAGAGCTTAGGCTTGGAGGGCAAATTGGCTTCTGCATTATCCTGGGTACTTGCCTTTTTCTTGTTCTTTGCCTCACTGTGCTAGCATTGGCACAGTCACCTTCTTCTGGAATAATAAGCATGGCACTCAGTCTTTTGCCTTACAGAGTCTCATTTTAAACCCCGGATACACTTACATTTTCTACATTTCTCATGCTGGCATTTCTTTCACCATCTGCTTCTCCCTCTGCAAGACTTTTAGCTAAGCACAGCTAAAGGAAAGAGATGGGGAGACAAGATGCCACAGCCCCCAAACCTACAGCCTCCAGACAGGTGGAGTGGGGCTGGTCCCCTAGAGGCCAGCCTCATAGTGCCCATTCCTAAGTGAGGGGCAAAGGGGTACAAGGTTGTTTGAAAAAAATGTAACACAGCAGTTGGATCACATCAGGTGCAAAGATGCTGTCCCCTGCAAAGAGCGTGGAATTAAAACAAGAGATTGAAGAACACACAGTTTTCTCTGCAGCAGGTTACTATTTGCAGATCATGATGTGGTGTGTGAGGTGCTAAGTTTTATTGTCAGGTTTTCATGGCTCCCAGAGAGGCCAGTTTCTATCCTTGGGGTGAAATCTAATAGCTCTTAAACAGGTGTTCTAGTCTGCCAAAGCTGCCAGAATGCAACACACCAGAGATGGCTTGGCTTTTAATAAAAGGGGATTTATTTAGTTAAAACATATAGTTCTTCAGAGGAAAGGCAGCTAATTTTCAACTGAGGTTCTTTCTTACATGGGAAGGCATAGGGTGATCTCTGCTGGCCTTCTCTCCAGGCCTCTGGGTTCCAACAACTTTCCCCTGGGGTGATTCCTTTCTGCATCTCCAAAGGCCTGAGTGCTGAGATGAGGTATGCTGAGCTGCTTGGGCTGTGCTATGTTGAGCTCTCTCATTTAAGCACCAGCCAATTAAATCAAACATCATTCATTGCAGCAGGCACACCTCCTAGCTGACTGCAGATGTAATCAGCAACAGATGAGGTTCACATGCCATTGGCTCATGTCCACAGCAATAGAACTAGACACCTTCACCTGGCCAAGTTGACACCTGAAACTACCACAACAGGGATATACTGAACTCCTCAGAGCTAGAATTATTTTCCACATGCTAGCTTCTGATGGCTCCAGGTAAATGGGAAATTCCAGTCTGTACTGGCTCCCAGGATGCCACGTATGGGCTTGGACGCCATGACCAATATTTTGCCCTCTGCATGGGGGCAATTGGGGAAAAGCAAGCTCATTTTAGCAGAGGGCAATTGGGAATTTCCTGAGGG
The DNA here is from genome assembly GCA_004026745.1 of Myrmecophaga tridactyla. Lineage (NCBI taxonomy): Eukaryota > Metazoa > Chordata > Mammalia > Pilosa > Myrmecophagidae > Myrmecophaga > Myrmecophaga tridactyla. Next base: position 25,504 of record PVIY010018943.1, read on the forward strand.
CCAAACCCTCCTGGGATATAAGAAATATTTAAACATATATAGATATATTAAACAACTACATTTAATTACTTGCTGAAATATCTATTACTTGCTCTCCAGGATGGATTTAGGTAGGTATTTGGAAAAAAGGATGAAAACAGGAGAACCAAAAGGAATAAAAGGGGGAATTATAATATTAGAAGCCAAAGAAGATGAAAACCACCAGCAGGAGAGAGGGAAAGGAAAATGAACAAGTCAGTTCCAGTTCTTATCTTCAAAAATAGAGTTTCAAATTCCCAAAGCATGACTTACTTTATCTTAATGCCTGGCACCAGAGAAAAAGTTCTAAGCTGGTGGTCGAAACCTGAATGTCAGCACCTACTCTCTTGGGCCTCAATCTCCAACTGAAAATATTGGCTCACATGTTCAAAAGTTACACACTAAATACCAAATTCCTCAGTCCTATGAGCTTGACGTATGACTGAAAAATTTTCTAACATAAAAGGCTCCCAAAATCATGCAGTTAATGAATGATGTGGAATTTGCAACAAAAATTGCATTAGGTTTTCTGGACAAGAAGTGTTTGATAATATTTTTCACTTATTTTGGAGACTAGGACTCACCTTTTATTTTTGAACCAAAAGGAGTGGGGAGTGGAAATTATTATCCACCTATCTTCCATCTTCTTTAATAAAGGATTAAAAAGTGCTTGTTGATGGAGCACTATGGCAACAAAACCCTGTAATTCTATCTCCAGGCTGCAGCTAACGATCAGCCGGAGGTATTTAAGGACTTCACAGATCTTGCTTTTGGCACCTTCAGCCTAAGAACAGAACCAAAGTATCACACCTATTTTTAGAGAAGCAACAGCAACAATTAATTCACCATATTAAGCACCCAAAGAAAATAAGATATGGACTTAAATTCAATGAATTAGAACTTAATCAAAATGTGCTAGAATCTGAAATGTAGTACATGGGCAAACTAGGTCAAATCTGAGATATATATATACACATAAAGACATTTTAAAATTGTGAACTGAGTTTTGAAAATCACTAGTTTTACAGTTAGTCTGAAATGTATATCTGATGCCACAAATCACAAAATCATTTTAAAAAAGAATTGCCTCATACTAGTTCTAGTTCTTATATGAGCATCTTGAAAATGCTGTTATGTTCTTTCAATCTAATTTAGATTTTAAGAAGTTTAACATTTAATTGGTATCAGGGAAGATAAACAGGTGCCATTATTTTCTAGGTTATAAACTTTGCGGGGCCTTTAGGGAATGATCAGAATAGAGAAAAGGCTGTCTTCACCTGTATCTGATTGAAAAGTGAGCTAAAATTCATTTTATCAAAATCAGTGAGTTGGTTTTCATGTTTGCCCGAGAAGATAAAAACGGCACGTTGTTAGCTAGCTGTGTCGGAGTGCTTATCATGCCTGTGCACAAACAGGCTGTGCCCATCCAGCCGCCAGAGAGGTGAGGCAGAGCTGGACCTGCTGCTGGTCAGTTGGACAGACCCGAAATTACATTCTTTCCCGCTTCTCTTGCACTTATCAAAATTCAAAACAGAAAAAGCTGGAGAGGGAGGGAGAGGAAAGGAACGAAGGAAGAAAGCTTCTATTTTTATGAGACTTAGACATTTCAGTCCTCATTTTCAGGGAGAATCATCTATTTTGGCAGCATGTGGGACATGCTTAACTATCTTACTACTTCTGTTCCTAGGGATCGTGTTGCCCCAGAGAAAACAAAAAGTGAGAAATGCTTTATATTTAGTTGCATTGTCCGTGAGCACTCTTATCTGTAAAAAAAACCAGATATTCTGAAAATGACTCTTTGCCTGCCTATACATTTCCCCTGCTATGACTACCCAATCCATTCATCAAATAAAGAACAGGCTTAATGTTACATTCTGCCCTGAAGGTTTCTGAAATCAAGATGTATTCTTTCAACTAAGAAGATCATTCTCATCAAAACAGCCAGATAATTGCCACAGGGTAATTCTGATCTGTAATTACTACTGTCGGTGACTGTAAATGATGCTGAGAGAATACAGCTTGATTTTCAAAGCCTGACCCTCAGGGAAGTAACACAATCAAAAACTTGTTCTGACTAGTATAAATGAACAAACCTGACACACACAAGTCACAGAGTGAAAATATATCCCACTAACCTGACTCAGCATTTCTCCAATATAAGTTAAAAGCTTAAAGTGCAGGAGAAAGCTCTTTCAAGAACCAGGAGGCCAAGTTCATGGCTGAAGGGTTCTGGGAAGGGGGAGGCCCCTACTGAGGATGAATTCATGCCCCACCCCCCACCCCACAAAAAGACATGTTCAGATCTTAAGCTGCGTCCCTGTGGGTATGAACCATCTATGCACAAGACCTCTGAAGATGTTATTGGTTAAGGTTTGGATTCATTTCTGAAAAGGATGTGCTGGTTTGAAAGGATGTACGTATCCTAGAAAAGCCATGTCTTAATCCTAATCCCATTTTGTAAAGGCAGCCGTTTCTTCTAATCCCTACTCAGTACTGTATGTTTGAAACTGTAATTATATCATCTCCATGGAGATGTGACTCAATCAAGAGTGCTTGTTAAGCTGGGTTAGGTAGAGATATGTCTCCAACCATTTGGGTGGGTCTTGATTAGTTTATTGGAATCCTATAAAAAAGAAAACATTTTGGAGAAAGGGGGAGATTCTGGGAGAGCAGAGAATAACACAACCGTGAGAAGCAGAGAGTCCACCAGCCAGTGACCTTTGGAGATGAAGGAAAACACCTCCTGGGGAGCTTCATGAAACAGGAAGCCAGGAGAGAAAGCTAGCAGATGACACCGTGTTCACCATGTGCCTTTTCAGATGAGAGAGGAACCCTGTGTTTGCCATGTGCCTTTTCACTTGAGAGAGAAACCCTGAACTTCACTGGCCTTCTTGAACCAAGGTATCTTTCCCTGGATGCCTTTGGACATTTCTATAGACTTGTTTTAACTGGGACATGTTCTTGGCCTTAGAACTGTAAACTTTAACTTATTAAATTCCCCTTTTTAAAAGCCATTGTTTCTGGTATATTATGCATTCTGGCAGCTAGCAAACTAGAATAGGATCCTTGATATTTGTTTAAATTTGGCCAAATTGATCAGGGTGGAACCGAATCCGTAAGACTGGAGGTTTTCTAAAGAGGAAATTCAGACAAAATTAGTCAGAAGCCAGAAGCCAGAAGAGCCCAGAGAGGACAGAGATGGCCATATGGCTGAGGACTGCCAACTGCGGGAGAAGCCATGGCCTTGCCAGCACCTTGATTTTGAACTTTGAGCCTCCAGACAAATTCTTGTTGTTTAAACCAACATATGGTGTGGTATTTGTCATAGCAGCTCTGGCAAACTAAGTCCCTGTTTTAGTTTCCTGGGCTGCTCAAAGCAAGTACCATGAAATGGGTCAGGTTCAACTCTGGAAATTTGTTCGCTCAAAGTTTTGAGGCTGGGAAAATGTCCAGATTGAGCCGTCATCAAGGTGGTGCTTTCTTCCTGAAGACCGGCTGCTGGAGATCCTTGGCTCCTGTGTCACACGGCAAGGCACATGGTGGCATCTGCTGGTCTCTCCTTTCTTTGCCAGGTTGTGTTGATGTCAGCTTCTTGCTTCTGTGGCTCTCTATCTGAATTTCATTCTCTTACAAAGGACTCCAGTAATAGGATCAAGATACATTCCCACTGAGATGGGCCACACCTTATCTGAAGTAATGTCATCAAGAGGCCCTACTTATGATGGGTTCACACCCATAGGAATGGATTAGATTAAGAACATGTTTTTCTGGGTTACATACAGTTTCAAACCACCACAATCTCTTAGACCGTACCAGCCTGAAGGAAAGGTACACGCTGCAATATCCTTGCAATTGCTTTCATACTTGCTTGATGCTACATAATATACAAATGGGCAAAAAGGCAGTGAACCAAGTTAATACCTGCAGAATGAATAAATAATATGCACCGTCCTCCCCACCCCCCTGCCAACCCTTGGTTCTGAAGATTTCTGGCTCAGGTGGCTAGACCCCAAAGCAGCAGAAGACCCTACATTTTTGTGTATGCACACGCATGTGCTTATGTCTATTCCGGTATTTAGGTCAGTATGATTTGATTTGTTGTAAGATTGTAGTACGAATAAAGCCGATTAAACAGTAAGTTTTAATATAAAAAAATATGGAAAGTGGCTGGCAAAAAAAGGTGTTTAGGCCATATTCTAGTTTGCTAGCTGCCAGAATGCAATATACCCAGAAACGGAATGGCTTTTAAAAAGGGGAATTTAATAAGTTGCTAGTTTACAGTTCTCAGACCAAGAAGATGTCCCAATTAAAGCAAGTCTATAGAAATGTCCAAGTTAAGGCATCCAGGGAGAGATACCTTGATTCAAGAAGGGCGATGAAGTTCAGAGTTTCTCTCTCATTTGGAAGGGCACATGGCGAACACGGCATCATCTGCTAGCTTCTTCTCCTGGCTTCCTGTTTCATGAAGCGCCCCGGGAAGCATTTTCCTTCTTCATCTCCAAAGGTCACTGGCTGGTGGACTCTGCTTCTCATGGCTATGTTGTTTTGCTCTTCTCTCTCTGAATCTCTCATTCTCCAAAATGTTTCCTCTTTTATAGGATTCCAATTAACCAATCAAGACCCACCCAAATGGGTGGAGACATGCCTCCATCTAATCCAGTTTACCACCACTCTTGATTAAATCACATAAGAAATGGTTGCCTTTACAAAACGGGATTAGGATTAAAACATGGCTTTTCTAGGGTACATACATCCTTTCAAACCAGCACAGGCCAAAACAACTTTGGTAATATTTCATCTATTTTATTTTAGGCCTTAAAGAGACTCAATTTTGAAAATCTGAACTATCTGAAGAGCCCCATTTCCAAAAATGAACTGTAGCAAAGAGATGTATATGTACATTACCATGAAAACAGGTTATTTTTCAGAAAGAATTCTTTAATACTAATTCAGAAACACGTCTCACAAAAACGTTTTATAAAAATGATATCATTTCAAAAATACCAGGAAAGATACACTCATTTTTTCCTGCTTCATTTCTTAAAATCACTTTGTCTACTTCATTATTACCATTTCTTCTTTACCTATTCTAGCAGCTGGCCAGTTTTTGATGTCTGAATCTGTGAAGAAATCCTGACGATGGCCTGAACTCAGTGAAAGAACACAGAAAGAAGCTAGATGTATCTTGCTTCTTTTTTTTTTCTTTAAGCACCTTTTCTGCCCAAATTATTATGATCATCAAAATTCCTGGAATTATCTTCTAAGACCAACTGAAATGAGACATACAGCCAAAAGCTCCTTTTTATCTTAGAGCATAAGGGATTATAGTACTGTCATTTTGTAATGGGGGAAGATGGGTGAAGACGGTCACAAGAGATGGACTGTAGATCATATCTGAAAGCATGAATTATATTATTTTCAATCCTGGGAGGAAAGTAATCGCAATAAATGCATTATTTTTCTCTTTTGTAGAAATATGTAAATAATAACCTACTGCATGCAAAAGGCTGTCTTAGTTAAGGGCATTTTTGGAGGGTGTGGTACTTGGAAAGGTACAAACTAAGCTCCTTACCTATTTTTCATTTCAATTATTAATTTGCAGAACAAACTCTTTTTGTCCATTATGCAAATGAAATCCCAGTCATCATACTTAGACATTCAAACACACACACACACACACACACACACACACACACATCAGGCATGGGAAGGGAGTCACCTGCCTCTTGCTCACAGGTGGGTAAGGTTCACCACCAAAGCAACAGGATTTCCTATATATAGTCTTGATAATTTATATACCTCAATATATATTATTGTAGTCTGTTAGCCTGCTAGCAATATTCCAAACCTAACCCATTGCAGATGTCTCCTTGTAAGCCATGTAGCTTGCTTTCTGTACTAGCTTAGCAGGATGCTAGCAACAGCATTTATAACACTCCTTATGCCAAATAATGACAAAAGCATTTCCCACATCATCAGAGACTTTTTTACTAGAGAATTTCAAAGCCCTCATAAGCAGCATCTTATTTCTTATAACTGGCTAAGCATAACATGATTATGAAACTGATGGCAACACAAATCCAGCAGACTGAACAAAAGACAGGTACTCCAGAAAAGCAAATTCTAGCTCAGGACTACCAGTGACTTCTAAGAATCCACATTTTAGCTCCATTAGGAAATGGACTCTGCACAATATGAAAAGTAAAAGGGAAATGTGTTAGAAGGAAGAATTCCATATAACACAAGTGGTGAAAACATAGGCATAGTCTCAAGTGGTTGAAGAAAAGAGAAATTTGTTAATATCTTGGCATTTGAGAGCTGTAAAAATAGGAATTATCTAAGAAACAAGCAAGAGGATGCTAATCTTGTTTAGATTTAACCTGTGCTGTCAATGTGAACAGTGCATTCTTGTGCCAGGAGTCAAACCACGGGTCCTGATGGAAGCTACACAGCTCCCAGCTGCTCTCCTCCTCCCAGCCTCCCACATGAAGCTCCAGTTACTGCCTATCAATTTAAAAAGGCTTCCAAGATGACAATTACATGAAATTTGGCCAAACTAAGCATTTTATAGGATAATCCTGTCAAACAGTGCTGATGCCAGCCTGCCTGTTTGGGCTGCCCCTCTGACCTTCTCATGCCTCATCAGGTAACTGAGAACACTGACAACCTAAAAGACGATTTCCTCTTCCATATGTCCATCGAGGGCTAGATGTAGTAAGAGCAGTCAGAGCACAAGACACAAGACAGACACATACAAGACCAAATGCACCCAGAGAACCATGGAAACTTTTGTGTCTGACAGTGGCTTTCATAATTTATTGCTTAACTTTGCTATGAAAAAATTCAAGTGAAATGCTTAAGTAAGGATCTTTCAAAGAAGCTATGATTTTAAAGTTTGCTCCGTGGTGAGACAGACACTGGTTGGAAAGGATCCCCAGCTTGACTCAGGGAGGGGAGCCATGTCCATGGCAACCTGACGCCGGTTTCTTAACTCCCAAACCTTTAACCGGTCAGATGCACAAGCTTGAGCTGCAGCTTAAGAATACCTGATTTCAACAAGAACCATACGGTATAATTATTCTCCCTTTTCCTCTGAAAGACTAAAGAGGACGTAGACAATTCACAATGCTTGATGTTCTGGGTGACTGTCACCAATGTACAAGTTTGGAGAAGTACTGTGACCGGGTGCGTGTTTGCTTCAAAAAATTGGATTACCACAAGTTTCAGGTAAAAATCATTTTTAAAGGGTCATTTTTTTCATTTACATATAACCAGTACATCTTATTTACATACATATATCTCAACTTAAATTCAACTTTCTTCATATAAAGTCTATATATTATCTGCTTTGTAACTGTTACATGCTGTTTTTATAGAAAGACTATTTAAATACTTTCTTATTCACAGGCAGTTTGGATGGTCAGTTTCTCTCCACATTGAGAACTGAATACAGATGCAAACTTAATGAACAACATAAAGATTAAGATCTGGTGTAACATCCTGTCTGCGGGCCCTGTTGGTATCTGAGTCCACACCTCGCCCACGTCCAGTGCAGGTGGCGCCCGGAAAGGAAGTGGATGAAGCTGACAACCTTGGAGAAGAGCTCTGACCACTGCTCAGTGCAGCTACGGCTGTGAAATTCTTCTATTGGGTTCATTATTTCCTTTCAAAAAAAACACCAACACTGATTTTTCTGGTGATATTTAACTTTTAAAAAAGGTACCTTGGTTCTTTAACCCTCAGTGAACTGGTGTATTTCAGCAGCTAAACAAAAAACATAATCAGGAGAATGTATCTTTGCGCATGGTCTCAAAGGGTTAAAGTGCATGGGTTTTTCTATCATCTGTTCTATAAGGCATACTATTCTACTTTTTTCTTAAAAGAAACTTTTTCTTTGGTTTCCTGCAGCTTCTCAGTGAGCCTGTCCTTGGTCTCTTCCATCTTTTCCGTGAGGAGCTCCTTTGTCTCTTCCATCCTGTCCTGTAGGTACTCCTTAACCGGGGGAGGGGTGGACATGTGGCCGCTGCGACGCAAGTACTTCACGGCGAGGGAGGTCCCTCCCAGAGTCACGGTGTAGCGGGCAGGGGTGGCGATCTTCAGAGAAAAAAGCAAACACAGGCAGATCAGTCTTACGCAGAAGCAAGCTGAAGTTAAAACTCTGGGTAATAACCAACCCGTTCACCACATAATGGTCTCACAAGGTAGCAGCTGTTCCTCCAAGGGAGGGCTACTCCTCCCGCAAATCCACGTCCACAGACACCCCAACCACCTTAACTAAGTTAACTAGGTGCCAAATGAACCCAGGGAGTGGAGCTCGGTCAGAAATCAAATGGAAGATGGGAAAACAAATGGAAAGGAGGCTATATCCCGTTAACAGGGACAAAGATGGAAGCGTTTCTGCTCCTTAGAAACCCTGCCAAATGCTTTTCCCCTTAACGTTTCCTTAATGCCGACATTCACTGTAGAGGGCAAAAGTCTGAAACCCAATACTTCAAGTGGTGAGAGGATTGGACAAATGGGTTTTCTTTACTGAATCTCATTCCTTTCACTTATCTAGGCCTCATTACAAACCACTCTGGGCCTGGAATCCCAATCAGGAACCTCTGTGAGGCTAAAAAGTAGTAAAATGACACACGTGCAGACATGCACTAGTTTAACTCTGATCCGAGACTGAAGGACCAAAAAAACCAAACAGCAGGGTGCAGTGAACAAAGAGAATCTTAAAATAAAGGGGCTGCATACACCCTATTCTGCAGCCTTTGCTTTAAAACTGACAGTGGTAAGTGCAGGTGTGCTGCGTACAAAACCCTCGGAGCCGTCCATGCTCCCTGTCCCCAAGTCCTCTCCTAACTCCCACCTGAACTGATTCTCCCTGGGACTCACCACAGCCTCCCACCAATGCTGCTCTTACTGAAGCCACAGTGACCTCTACGAAGCCTAACCAACGGGCAGCCGCAGCCAGCCCCGATACACTGAACCATTTGAGACAGCTTCCACTCTTGACCCCCTGGAACACTTCCTTGGTGGTTCTCCCACCATTCCTTCTTTTCAGCTGTTTTTGACAATTCTGCCTCATGCCTTCTCCCTCGAAGCATTGGGACCCTAGGACCTCTTCCTTTCCTACCCTCCCTCTTCCTTGGTGATCTTATCCAGACTGAGGTCTTCAGTGCCATCTGGATGTCACTGATTCTCAAATCTGTTTCCAGACTGAAGCTTTTCCCTGAATTTCAATATACATAACACTCCTTTCCACCTGCATGACTGATAGGAGCAGAAACTTTGAACCAAGTCAGTCCAGAACTGACCTTCTCTTCTTCCCCTGTCCCACCCAGAACCTGCTCCTCTCAGTGCCCGAAGCCCAGTGAATGGCGACTCTTCTTCCCATTTATCTGGCCAAAACCCTAGGGGCAGCGTCAACTCTTTCTTGTATAACGTACATCCAATCCATTAGGAGAGCTCTCCCTCAAAATATGTCCAGAACCTATCCACTTCTTCCCCCTCACCTGCAGTGCCCTGGCTACTGTCAGCCTCACCCAGACCACCGCCAGAACCACACGCTTGTCTCTTGGCTTCTGCCCTCGCCCAGCTGTGGTTTGTTCTCAAGACCCCCAAGGCCATTTGTTACACAGAAGTCAGATGGCTCAGTGGCTTTCCATCCCACTCGACTGCAAGCCTCTCCTCGAAACAAACCACACACACCCCCATCCTGATTTCTTCTCTGCACCTACCACCATCTAAACCTGCAGGCTCCTTATAGAGGTATGTGTGTGTGTGTACTTTTAACTTTTCCCTCTTTGTCTCTCCAATTGCCTCCTCACTCCACCCCCCTCCCACTCCCTAGAATTTAAGCTCCATGAGGGGAGGTATTTTGTGCAGTTTTGGCGTTTATTCTATTTCCAGTACTGAGAACGAATAGCACCTGGCACACAGCAGGGGCTCAAAATTTTTTTGTGAAACAAAACCTTGGGCACATTTCAAGGAAAGCCCAGGGGAGTTCATGAGCTCATTCTAACCAATAGCTGCTGCTTGCAGATCCTGCTTGCAGACCGTTCCTCTCTCATCTCTGCTCTGCCACACCTAACTGGGGCTCTGCCTTGAAGAAGCAGCAGCTCTAGGCACTGCTCTACTGGAGAAACTGAGAGTTACAGAAGGTATGCAGGAGAACCCACTTCCCCATCCCCACAGCATAGAGGCAGTGAGGTGACAGACCCTGCAGCACCAGTGCTCCTTGCACACACTGCGTCACCACTCACCCAACGTGGCCAGCGCACAGCTCAGCACCAGGCACACGAAGACAAAGTGAACACAGGATCCCCCGACCCAGAACTCATGGCTGAATAATGGAAATCAATGTGTGAAAGAGCCACTTACCCGCAGGCCATGACCTGAGCTACCCAGGGGAGCCTGTGGCAGACGGGACCAATTCTAATTAGGGAACCGGTGTAAATCGCCAGGACAGCTTGATTTATTAAAGCTAAACTGCACCCACAGTAACTAGAAACTAGTTAATTAATGGATTTAATAAGTTTTAATGGTGAAGGACTCAACAGTTAAGCTTTAGCCCTCTAGTCAAAATTACAATAAAAGGAGAAATCTCCCAAGATGTCATAGAAATTTTTTTTTTACATGGGCAGGCACCGGGAATTGAACCTGGGTCCTCTGGCATTGCAGGCAAGCATTCCTGCCTGCTGAGCCACCGTGGCCCACCCAAGATGTCATAAAATTTTAATGAGGATAAACGCTTAAGAATCTGTTGATTAAGAAAATGAGATTAATATGGCTGAACTCTTACAATTTACACTGAGTCTTCTCTTCCAAATTAAGGACCCATGCATGTATAGACTACCTCTTTATAAAGATGAGGTTGTCTGAATCCAAAGGACACCTGAAAGACTGAACTTCTAAAATGAAACATAATACCTAAGATGTCTAAGGTTTATATCATAAAACAATTTGAATTAAATGTTACTATTTTACTTACTAAGAAAAGAAGAGGAACTATGGTAAGTAGTAAAATATATGCTCAATTTTGCTTACAAGTCACAGGGTATGTGGATCTCTGAATAAGGAGAAGTTCACGTTTCAAGAGAAGAAATGCCAAAAGGAAGACTGCTGGGCTGGGGCCACAGAAGTCTCACACCTGTCTGCTTCCAGCAGGTTACAACTCAGATACCTACTTTGACGAACTTCCTCAACTACCATCTTACTTATACTTAACACATTTTAAGCACATTTTATTCATGATATATAGAAGAGGAAATGCTATGTTGCTGAGGCTGGCCTGGAGTACCGTATGTCACCACGGTGGGGGCTGGAAGCACCAGCGGAGCGCTCCTACCTTGAACAGGGCGTACGCCGTGAGCGCGTTTCCAGTCTGGGAGTTTTTCAGGATGCTTATGATGCTGTCAGGTAAGCCCATCAGTTCCAGAAAAGGAACAACATTCACTCCTCTAGGAAAGAAACAAGTAATTTACATATACATATTATAAGCTTTGAAGGACAAGCATTTTCAAAGGATTATCTGGAAACACCAAGACTGCAATGTGCTGCAATTTATATGACTTCAATTTCGATTACAAGTTGATTCTGCATTCCCACGTGCCAGAATTTCCCCTAGGAAAACACTGCTTGATAAGGGGAAGCACATGAGCATCACTGGAAGGAAGGGTGTGAAGCCACTGTGTTGTTTTTCACTGTCACACACATCACACATACACTTATGAGTGTGCATCAATTAGCACATTCAGAAACTAGAAACATTTTATCAGAGCCACACAAATAGCTCTAAGTAACCTAAAGGAAAGAGAGGGATCAGTATCATTTATTTGACTTAATTAGAATGCTCTGCATCAAACTTCAAGACCTAAGATGTTTACCTCTAAAACTACATGTCAAACTGTGCTATCACCGTAAAGGCAAGTGATGTCATAACATCATTTATTGGGTCACTGCTCAGAGAAGAAACGATTCTATGGGCTTGATGAAAATGTCAGTTATTCTAGAAGGATGCCTCTATTCCACTGCCAGAGGAAATGACCAGAAATTGGAACAAAGTTTTGGAGGGAGGGGGAAGACAGAGGAAGTCCCCAGCCTAAGCTGTGAAGCTCTAATTTCTTTATTTTAGTTTCCCCAAATATCAGCATTTTGTGACATTGGTTCTAGCTCTTCTGTACATGCACGTTCGCACTCACTGTGTGGTTCTGCAGACATTGTGAGACTTTTCCCTTAAATCAGACAAAAGGATATTCTCGTACACAGAGTGTCATTACTATATATGGGAAGTTTAAGGGCAGAAGCAGCAGGTCCCACTCAGGTCATTCCAGGCCACTGACTGAAAGGACTCCTCAGTGGTCAACAAAGAAAACCAAAAGTTTTAATGAATAGCTATTAATTAAATGCCTATTTCATTCAAAATGGTACAGGATTTTATGCTCTTGTTCAAAAAACTAAACACAATTTTAAAGACTTCTATAAATATTAAACATGCCCAGAAAATGCCATTACTAAACAAAGAGGGAATTCCATAAAGTGCACATTTATGCTCTTCTGTGAAGCAAGGCACAGTTCTTAAAGAAAATATTGGTACGTAATGAAGACATGTAGTTGACTACCAGGAATATAATGAAGGGCAAGATATTAAGATAAACAGAACAGTAACAATTAAACACAATTATTCATAAAATGTGAATAACTACACTAAAAAATGCTTTTAGAATTTTTGTAAAGAAACATGTCTAATCCCATGTTTCTCAATTAAATACAGTCTTCATTCCATCATCTTGGGATAGGGACTTTTAATTTCATTTAGTAGATAATAAACTTTTTTCCAAGGAGTGAGCTTTATATAAAACTACCACAATTAACTAACTAGTCTTTAATACAGTCAAAGACTGAAAATCATTCTAACATGTTAGGAGAGTTTACTAAAATGGCACAGTCTTCTACACTGTCACTTACATTGCAATATTTCATGCACCATCAGGACACTCGTCTAAAAGGAAAGCCCACCAAATGCATTCAAAGGAATGGATATAAGTTGGTCAGTAAATGGGTAAGCCCATGGCAGAGACTCAAAATAACTGCAAGTTGTTTCTACATGTTCTCTTTTTCCTAAAGCAGTACAAATAACAACTTACCTTAAAAGAAAGTAACTGTATTTTAACTAATTTAGAAATGTTCTATTTTACACCTGGAGGCTAGGCCCACCAAATTGTTAACTTCTGATTAGAACAAAAGACCTTACCTTCACATTTATCAGACGTGAAGAATATCTGGGCATGAAGTCTGCAATTTATTCATTTTTATGTATACTATATATATTAGCCAGGCTTTAGTAAAGTTATCTTACTAATTTCTCACCCAAACCATTTTTACATTTATGAACACTCTAAGAAGTATAAGACTACTGAACTCATGTTGGGCCCTGTTTCTTTATCTATTATTTATTTCTGTGCTATGCTAAGTGTTGATAGGAGGTGAGCCCAGTGATAGAGCAAGGGTCTGACATCAGACCAGTCTAACTGGGTTCTAGTCCAGGCTCCACCTCTTACTGGCTAAACTGTTTTGGGAAAATCACTTTTCCATCCCTAACCTGTTTTCTAATTCATAAAATGTGAATAATTATACTATCTGCTCTATATTGTTGCTGTGGGGAATAAATGAGGTGATACAGTTAAAAAACTTAGCAAAACACCTGGCATGTTACAGCGAACACAGTAAGCAAATGCTATTATTATTAAGATGTTAAAAAGCAATGAAAAGTAGCTATCCTCTATTAAAGACACTGAAGAATTTTAAAAAAACTTTAGACTACCATTGTACATTGCGGACGTTTAATATTCTGATTAAACAGGGAAAAGTATTGGACCAAATGAAAACTTACTTTATGGCTGCATAATAAAATGTTCCAAACCAAACACCAGAAGTTATTAGGTGCACTGGAATCAAAACTTTTCCATATTGTCGAAATGTTTTCTTAAATCGTTGAAACAAACTAATAGATTTGTCTTGTAAAGGATCAGGTTCTTCCTTCTTTCCTGCAGGAGCTCCTTGGGATTTAGCACTGGACGAAGCAAATCTCTTGGACAAAATATCTTGTTCCCAGTGTTTATGATGATGGACCCCAGGTCTGGGTGAGGAGGCATCAGAGAGCTTCCTTTCCTTTGCAGTGCACTGGGCAGCAGGTATGTGCAGCCACTGCCTTTGAGAGCCCTGTGTCAGAACTACTTTGGATTCAGCATTACACAAAAGGAACAGTCCCTTTAGGCCGTGACAATGTCCCCAAACACCAACTCTATGTGGGTCCAGCCATGTCCTATGTGTCAGCCAGGATACAGTCCGTAGAGCATGCCATTGCATTTTGAAGAACGGCGACTGATGGATTTCAGCTTCTACAGAGACTAGAAGGGGGAAAAAATCCATTAAAAAAAACCACATTAACTATTAGGAAGAAAAAGGACACACATTTCTACCAAATTTCCATTAACTGATCTTAGAGTACATAGTTCTAACATGCCACAATTAAAACGTTTCATTAAAACACATTATTTAAATATGACTTAGTAATCCAGTCCAGCAGACATCATGGACTATAATGTTTGGAGGCTATTTTGCACCTACAAAAAGCGATACGTGTAAGGCTTCTATTATTCCACAAGGAAGTGGTACAATGTAGCAGAAAAAGCATAAGATCTCAGAGCAAAAATCCTGTTTTGGGGATATAATTCCATGCAATTCCCATTCAGTCTGCAAGCCCAAGTCAATAAGTAAACTGAGCAATAGTTTATGGGGTTGTTATTGGAATTACATGAAATTTCTGATGTAAAAGTGTTTTGTAAACTAAAAAGCATAACACAATGTTAGTTATTGTAAATGCTATGTCTAATGAATAATTGCTATCAGTATCATCTGCTACATAGCCTTTAGATTAAATGATAAGACATTGTAGATCATGCATGGTGAGAAGAGATACAGGTTGGTATTACCTGATATTTTCCCCCTATATACAGGGTGGAGAGAAGAAAACACGTACAGCAATGTCTCATTATTTGACTTATATAAGTGTGGAATTAAATGTTATAATTTAGAGAATTTTTTAGACATCAAAAATTTTTTCAGAAAAACAGTATAATGTACTTGTAAAGGAACATGGACTGTGGAATAAGATGGACCCAACTGAGCTAATAGTGGTATTATACTGAGCAAATTATAAAACCTTTCTAGATGAAGGTTTCCCCACTGTCAATGGGAAGTAAGGAGGGTATCCATTTTTGCACAGTAAGTCAGTCCCCTTCCCCCAACATCAGGCATTGCCACCTAAGTCCCCAACCCTCCCAATTCCCACTGGCTATCTCACTTCTTCTAAGATGATAAGGACAGCTTGTTCTATTTTTTAAAATTACATACTAAATGAGAGTTGAAAGATTTGACTTAGCACCTCAATAAATTAGCACTACAAAATATTGATGGTACAAGTGATGGTTAACTTATTGTCAGCTTGGATAGGTCATGGAATCTAAATGTTTGATCAAGCAAGTACTGGCCTGATTGTTACTGTGAGGATAATTTGTAGATTTAAATCATTAGTCAACTGATTACATCTATGACTTATTAAATCTACAATCATAAAAGCAGATTGCCTTCAGCAATGAGACCAGTCTAATCCAGTCGGTTTTAAAGAGAGCACTGATGGTATCAGCAGTCAGAAGAATTTCTCTCTCTACTTAAGCAAGCTTTTCCTGGGGATTCAAAACCTCCAATGGAGTTTCCAACTTGTAGCCTGCCCTACAGAATTGGGACTTCCCAATCCCCATGGCTATGTGCAACAACTCCTATAATAAAACTCATAATATTTACATATATATATTTGTTTGTATCCTGTCCATTCTGCTTCCCTAGGGAACCACAATACAGATTTTGGGTACTGAGGGTGGTTCTTGAGAAACAGAGTCTTAAGGACAAGATTTCTGAGTTAGTTCTGGGGTTTTGGAATTGGATTTCTAATCTGATAGATTAAAAGCCCTAATGACACTACTTCCAATGATCAAGATGGCATTGGTGGTCCCTGGCATAAGCTGGCAATAGAGAAATGCAAAACATCACAATTAGATATGTCTACTCAAATGCTTATAAAAGGCAAGGCTCTCTCTGAGTAATGGCATATTTGATGCCTTAATAGAGTCATTTTGGAGTTAAAAAATATAATGATGTTGGATGGTTGTTCCTAAGTATACTGGATGCAGTTATTAAAGAAAGGGATGAGTTCAATATTTCAAATTCCCAACTCAAATACCACATGAAGGACATAGAGTTTCTAGATGTACTCTGAAAGAAACCCTTATTTCTTGTACCTGCAGGCTTGCAGTTTCTAAAAAGCAGAGTCTCACTGTGCAAACGGGTGAACATCAATTGAATACCCAACCTTGCAGGGTGTCATCTGCTAAGTGAGGGTATTGACTGTGAAGGAATGGGATCCTGAAAATTGGAATGGGATCATAAGGGGTTAATGGTGATGATGACTGGGGCACTAAAAACCTAGATTCTGCTGAGTCTTCTTTGTCAAATAAACCAGTAAGGTCCTGCCCTGAGGAATCAGCCACCCAATTTCTGGTCTAACTTGAGGAGTTGGGGATTCTACTACTACCTAAAGATTTACCCTGCTGTCCCTCCCTTGAGGAGACAGCCTTCAAAAGTCCCTCGGAAAAGATAAACTTTTCACCTAATGAAACTGTAATGGAGTGCCCTGAGGTGGTTGGTTTGCAAGACTATTAATTCCTCTCATGATCCATCCCTACCACCTACCTTTTTTCTACACCTATAAGGAGACTGACGTCTCAAAAGGCCCTGAAAGGTGAGGTACGAAGGGGGACCCATGAGGAGGCACACTACATTCCAAAAGAACTGCATGAGCTTTCCAATTTAAACACACAGAAATCAAGGGAATATGTATGTGAATGAATATTAAGGGCATGGGATAATGGAGGAAGAAATATAAAGTTGGATCACACTGCACTTGTTGATATGGACCCACAAAGCAGAGATTCTGGATTCAATGTCGAAGGCTTAGAAATGGCTCTAACAGAGTGGGGTATAGTGAGGTATGGAACTTAGTCTGTCCTTCAGAGCAGGAGGTAAACAGTAGCCAGGAACTGTATGGAACAATGGCTGGGGGGACATCAGTGACCGGACATGCATCTTACACCAGTCTGGAATGGGTGGAATGGCTAAGAACCACACTGAACTGTATGTCTCCCCACTGTGGAAGCTGGTGCCCTGCTCTCATGGGCATGACAGGCTGGTTCCCCGAGGGGAAAAGAAACAGACTTTATTAGCAGCAAGGAATTAGTGCAACCAAGCTCCAATCGTGGAAATTAACAAATTTTGACTGCTGAAAACAGGCTCAGAGCACAGATAAACCCAGAGTAATCACTAAAGGAACCAGGAGTTTTACCCTGTCATAGAGTTGGTAACTACAAAATACTGGAAAAGGGCTGGACCCCAAGCAAAAGGGGTACACAGAACCTGGGGACCCTGTCCCAGGCAAGGGCAGAATTAAGTATTATCTGAGAGACAAAGTAACTAGGCCAGTGAATGGGGTTAATTCCCTAAACCGTGTGTCTTCCCAAGAAAAGAGGGGTGAGTCCCAGCTCAAGTGGCAGCCCTTTTTCAGAGAGTCAGGCCCTAGGGGCTGGAAAACAGAAGCAAGCCTACCACCTCAGTCTCTGTCTCATACACACCACTGGCAGGAACGGCTACTGAAATTAAAGGCACCACATCAATTTAGATGGATGGGAGGCTGTAGGCAGACAGGTACAACATGCTGGGCAGGATAAGAAGTGGTTTCCTAGAACTTACACTGAAAGCATGAGCAATGAAAAACACATAAAATTTAAGGGATGCCCTCAAAATTAAGCACTTTTGTGCATCAAGGAATTTTCTCAGAAAAGTAAAAAGCAGTCTACACAATCGGAGACAATATTTGAAACCACATTATCAGATAAGGGTCTAGTATCCAGAATACATAAAAAGATTCTACAACTCAACAACAAAAAGACAACCCAATTAAAAACTGGACAAAAACATGAACAGATACCTCTCAGAAGAAGAAATACGAATGGCTAAAAGGCTTGTAAAAAGCTGCTCAACTTCACTAGCTATTAGGGAATTGCAAATCAAAACCACAATGAGATAGCACCTCACACTGAACAGAAAAGCCATTATAAAAAAAACAAAACAGAAAACAACAAGTGCTGGAGAGGATGTGGAAAAGAGGCACTTATCCACTGTTGGTGGGAATGTAAAATAGTGCAACCGCTCTGGAAAGTAGTTTGGCGGTTCCTCAGAAAGCTCAGTATAGAACTGCCATGCGATCCAGCAATCCCATTACCAGAGGACCTGAGGGCAAGAACACAGACATTTGTGCACTGATGTTTATAGCAGCATTATTTATGATTGTCAAGAGATGGAAACAGCCCAAATGTTCATTAACAGACGAGTGGCTAAACAATCTGTGGTATATACATACGATGGAATTTAACACAGCCATAAAAACAGAATAAACCCATACAGCATGTAAAAATGGGGATGAAACCTGAGGACATTATGCTGAGTAAAATTAGCCAGAAATGAAAGGACAATACTGTATGGTCTCACTGATATGAACTAACATTAATGAGTGAATTTTGTGAGTTAAGAACAAAGGTTCTCAGGAAATAAAAAGAGGGTAGAGATTGGGCATTTGGTGCTGAAGGAGAACAGAACGTGCAACAGGACTGATTGTAAAAATTCAGAAATGGATAGTACTATACTATCTGATGGTAGCACAATAATGTAAGTACAGTGAATGAAGCTAAATGTGAGTATGGTTGAGGTAGAAAGGGCTGGGGCATGAATGACACTAGAAAGAAAGAGAGGATAAAGACTGAGACAGTATCACTTATGAATGAGTAGAGCGGACAAAGATGGTGATTAAATGCCCAAATAAAAAAACATTTTTACATGAGGGAGAACAAATGACTGTCAACATTGCAAAGTGTTGAAAATAAGATAGAATACAGAAAAAAATACTATCAATGCAAGCTAGAGTCTAGAGTCAGCAGTAACATTGTAATATGCTTCCACTGAATGTAACAAAGGAATTATGCCAAAACTAAATGTCAACAAGTGGGGGATATGGGGGCAGGTATGGATTCTTCGAGGAAGAAAGCAAAATGTCTTCCATAGACTATAGTGGTGAAGGCACGGCATGTGACTATACCAGGGACCATTGATTTTTTACTTAGGTTGGACTATATGTTGTGTGAATAAAACTGTTTAAAAATGAACAGAGAGAAGGGTGCATGGGTAGTTCAGTGGTTAGAATGCCCACCTTTCATGCAGGAGACCCGAGTTTGATTCCCGGACCATGCCCTTCCCCCCCAAAAAATGGAGAGAAACAGTGCTAAAAAAATAAAAGTGGAGAAAGAGATGTACCTATTTACTGTTGGAAGGGAAGCTGAGAGGCACAGTACCTCTAGAGGGTCACGTGGTGGTCCACAGGAGGCTAGATGTGGGGTTACCATATGATCCTGCAACCCCGTTGCTAGGTATATACTGGAAGGAACTGAGAATGGGGACACGAATGGATATTTGCACATAGGTATTTATCATGGCAGTGTTCTCAATTTGCAATGGATGGAGGGGGCCAAAACGGACAACTGAGGAATGGAAGGGGGAACTGTGGTATATACATACAACAGACTACTGAGCAGCAGCAAGAAGAAATGAAGTTGTGAGGCATGTAACTTGGTGACTGATCCTTGAGGACAGTATGTGGAATGAAATGGCAGAAACGAAAAGACAAATATTATCATGCTCATATGGACTAACTATAATATACAAACTCAGAGAACTGAAGTCGAGAGCCTAGGTTATCTGGTTGGGGCCTTTGTAAAGGATCCGAGATTGTATGCTCCTACAGCAGTAACATCTATTCAGGAGCTGTAACTGCTTTTTGTAAATTCTGAGATGCTGAGCTATTTATTTATAACTGACTCATTCCCTGATACTTCGGGTATTTACGTGACAGCTGAGTTAGAGCTCTGAAGCTTTGAAAATCAGCATTATCCCATACAGCAACTGTTTAAAAGTTGAAAAAGTGATCAGACTTTGACTGGAGATATGAATGAAGATGATCTGGATAGGATTAATGTAAATCAGAATACAGGGTAAAGGGTGATAAGTCGATATTTTAAAACTTCAACTTCTGTGTGAGATCAAAGGAAGAGATGTTTATTTGGTGTAAAATTTATATTCTGGGTAGAGCACATTATCTGATTTAACTCATACAGTCAGTTTATCCAAACACCATGATTACATGGAATCTTGAATACGGCATCAGATCTTGTTGGTTTGTACAGGTTAGTGTGATGTCCAGACACATCCTAGAGTAATTTGGGCAGACAATAAAAAAGTATTTGCAAAGTCCCCTTGGGGGGTCTAAGAAGAAAGGAGGAAATATTCATCTTCTCCATCTGGGGAATTCCTGATATTCTTGCAAGCAGTGGGGACAACCAAATCAATAGGCTGAACTCTCGATCCTGAGGTTCACTCTGATGAAACTTATTACTGTAAAGGAGACATTAAGTCTACTTATAATTATTCCTAAGAGTCACCCCCAGAGACCCTCTTTTTTTGCTCAAATGTGGTGTAAGTCAATTCGGCAGGTAAACTCACTGCCCTCCCCACCATGTGGGACATGACTCCCAGGGGTATAAAACTCCCTGGCATTGTGGGACAGGATTCCCAGGATAGGCCAGGACCTGGCATCATGGGATTCTAAAAGCTAGCTTGAATGCAAGAGGGAAGAGAGAAATGAGACAAAATAAAATTTCCGTCGTTGAGAGATTTCAAACAGAATGGAGATTATCCTGGAGGTTATCCTTATGCATTATATAGATATCCCTTTTAAGTTTATAGTATATTGGAGTGACTAGAGGGAAGTACCTGCAACTTTTGAACTGTATTCCAGTAGCCTTGATTCTTTAAGATGATTGTATAACTATATAGGGTTTACAATGTGACCGTGTGATTGTGTAAACCTTGTGTCTGATG
>PVIY010018944.1:0-46675 GCA_004026745.1 Myrmecophaga tridactyla
CTTTGCATGTTGGCACCAGACAACTTGTTTTGAGATTCACAGGTCCGCAGCTGGAAGAGAAATTTTTTTTGCACCTTTATATTGTTTAAGGTGATGCGTGTAGTTGCCAAGTTGACAAGGGGTGGACATATGGTAGTTAGACTCAGTTGTGAACTTGGTCAGGTGAAGGCACCTAGTTCTGTTGCTGTGGACTTGAGCCAATGGTACGTGAACCTCATCTGTTGCTAATTACATCTGCAGTCGGCTAGGGGCGGGCCTGCTACAATGAGTGACATTTCACTTAATTGGCTGGTGCTTAAATGAGAGAGCACAACATAGCCCAGCCCAAGCAGCTCGGCATTTCTCATCTCAGCACTCACAGCTCAGCCCAGGCCTTTGGAGATGCAGAAAGAAATCACCCCAGGGAAAGTTGTTGGAACCCAGGGGCCTGGAAAGAAGGCCAGCAGAGACCATCCTGTACCTTCCCACGTAGGAAAGAACCTCAGTGGAAAGTTAGCTGCCTTTCCTCTAAAGAACTAACAAAATAAATCCCCTTTTATTAAAGGCCA
Organism: Myrmecophaga tridactyla; assembly: GCA_004026745.1. Lineage (NCBI taxonomy): Eukaryota > Metazoa > Chordata > Mammalia > Pilosa > Myrmecophagidae > Myrmecophaga > Myrmecophaga tridactyla. The sequence continues at coordinate 549 of PVIY010018944.1, forward strand.
ATCCATTTCTGGTGTGTTGCATTCTGGCAGCTAGCAAACTAGAACAAAAGGGAAACTATTGTGTTTTATTTTATCAAACTTTATGAAAGCCTTATCAAGCATTTTATTAATTTTCTGATATTTCAGTTACAACCAGTTTTTGGCATATTGGTCTCCTACTTTCTTCTCTAGGTCATTAATATCTGCTGATTTTCAATTCCAGTATAAACTATATCCAGAGCCACTCACCTGATCTGGTCTGATGGCAGTTTCTTCACTAACATTACTGGCTTTCACATAATCCCAGTGGCTCATTTCTGTTTTTAATAACCTTCTCTTGCCTTATCAATCTGGAAAATTCAGCATGTCCTTTGGTTCCCTTTTAGTGATATGTAATCATCTCTGAATATGGCATATAGGTGAATTGTAATCAGAATGTTTTATGCATTTATGATCTAGTTACATTGGGAAATACAATGTAAAGAGAAATTATGAAAATAATATTCTTACTCTCAATATTCTCTACATTGATTTAGAATATGTAGCAGAAACAATAAAGGATACTAACAAAGCTGTTTCTTTGGATGATCTGAACCCATTAGGTATAATAAATTTTAATATTAAAGGAAATGATAAATAATGGTATGCTATTCCCGTGATTTTTGCCTTTGTCATTTATGCTTGCTTTTTTTTATATATTATAGTTACTTTTCCCTATTTTTATGTATGCCTGTGCTGCTGTATATTTCCTTATGTCTGGAGCCAAATGTTTAAGAGTTGAACACCTTTCTCGGTGAATTGCAAATTTTAGTAACATAAGAATAAGTTGTCCTCTCTCTCTTTCTCTTGGTTTTTGACATAATGCAGACTTCCATTTCCCAACCAGCCTCCATTGGCAAAAATAATTCCCCCGTCCATAAGTCCTAAATAAAATTCATTGCTAATCTTCTGTTTGGCATATTCTTTGGTTTTGGGGTTGTGCTGGGCTGGAACATTTGGTGAGCCAGCCAGGAGAACAAAGAGCCACTGGCCGTAGAGAGCAAGAGTCTGGAGAAGGGGGACTCTGTGGGGGTAATGTGGGGTGGTATGCTCCCTTGGTCTGTGGAGGGGTTGCCTACTTGTTTGACTGTACTGCATTTGGTTGGCCATTGTGTGCAATTTGGCCAGTATGGCAGGCTGTCTTGAGGAAGACAGAGAAATTCTCAAGTCCATGGGGGTTGTTGTAGTGGGTTGTCTCAAAGAGAGAGAGAAATACAGCAGATTTGTAGGATGCATTGAATAAGAGGCTAGACCTTGTAGATGAGAGCTTAGAAATATTACCATGCTGGTATGCTAGAATAAGAGGACGTAGGCTGCCCAAGGGGAACGCGAAGTGTATCCTGACTGGTATCCAAAGGTTTGGGATATTGTAGATTCTTTATCTGATGATGAAAAGGAGAAAAAAGAAGTTTGGGAGGCAAAGGGTGGAGTGACATCACATTTGTTACCACGTTTCCAAAGGTTGTCTTTTTCCTACAAGGAATTAACTGAATTCTTTAATAGTCCCTTAAATAGGACCAGTCAACCCATTTTGCCCTCACCTGAGAAGGAGAACAAAGTATTTTCATTGTGCTCCAGAGGCTATTCATATAGCTTGACCATCTGCTATGGGCTTGTAGCAAAGGATTTGGCTAAGTGGAAAAATGTAACTCTATTTTATTATATTGATGATGTCATGTTAACCAGTAACTCTTTTCCAGGACTAAAAAAAGCCTCAGGCTTGTTGCTATTTCATCTTAACAGCCAGGGACAGACAATTGATCACAGTGGACTGCTATGCCTTGCCTTGGCTGCCCTGTCAAACTCTTGTGTGTTTTATGGTTGGGAAAGGCAAAATGTATTTCTTTTGTAGTAATTGAGAAGGTACAATGTTTACCTATGCCACATACACCAAAACAACTAACGGCTTTTCTTGGTATTGTTGGATTATTGGAAATCTTTCATTCCTCATTTAGCCCAAATGTTAAAACCTGTGTATGTTTTGAATAAGAAAACCATCCCTGGGAATGGGATACCTCCTAGCAGGTTGCTTTGGAAAAAGCCAGATGGGCCATCTTACTGGCTCAGACTTGATGAAGGATGGACACAGATATGCCTTGTGAATAAGACATGGTCAGTACTGATATTGGCTTTGGGTGGGGCTTGTGGTAAAGGCAGCAGGTGAAGTGAATTAAAAGACCTGAACTGTGGTCTAGTCCCTTAGGAAAACTGTGTGCTGTCTATAATGCCTAACTGCAAGTTGAATGACTAACTCAGAAGTGCACTATAAAATTAGGAACAGCCATCCCCACAGAAGGGTGGGCACTAAACTTCAATCTGGCAGTACACAATTGAGCACATTAATGAAATGGAAAGCTTATCTGCTGCCCTGTAGCATTTTCAACAAGCCCTTTAAGTGCAGAAATGTATGACATCCTGACAGCAGTTTTCTATGTGGAAGAACAATGCTTGCCCCTCCCTGATGATCCTCCTGAGGTGGCTGTCTCTGTGCCCACCACTGACAGATGTGTCAGTATATCTAAGTCTGCCTGGTATACTGATGGATCAACCCAAGGATGCTTCCTCTCAATTTGGTCACGTTGGCCGCAAGCAGGTTCCAGTCACCAGGAGGCAGGTAAATTATATTAGGCTGTCTCCCTTATAGGAAGGTGCAAAATATGCCTTTACAGTCATAGATATGGCCACTGAACTGTTGCTAGCCTTCCCAGTGGTGAAAGCTAACCAAAGAGCTACAATATGTCGCTTAGAAAAGCTAAGTGCATTTTTGGAGGTCTCTACATATGTGGACAATGATGGGGGACCCCCTTTACCAGACAACTAACCCAAGCCTGGGCTACTGAACATGACATCTTATGGACCTCTCATTTGCCTTACAACCTCACAGCAGGAGGGTTAGTTGAAAGGTTGAATAGGCTTTTAAAAGAGCAATTGAAAGATAAGCAATCTCCGTGGCAATGGCCATATCAGTTCTATCCAGCCCTCACCAGCCTCAATTCATGTCCCGAACAACTGCTTCCTCCCCTGTTGGACTGGCAATGGCAGGGCCCATGCAGGCACTGCAAATTCAGGTAAAAGGGCTATCAATGCTATAGCCACAGCGAGGTAATGAAAATAACTTGCTCTTGCCTGTGCCACAAGCATTACAAGTTGGAGAAAATAAGATCAATTGGCCATGGTCCTGGCCAGTGCAGCTGTGCTGCTTGGGAATCCTAAGCCCATGGAGTAGGGGAGTTACCCAAAATTTAATATTAGATCATAGTTTATACACAAAATGCCAAAAGTTGCATATGTAACCAGCCTGGGACCCCCATACTCCAAGGCACAGTATGTATGATTCTGGACACTTATTATGCTCAGGCTAACTGTGGATTTGACTCCAAAAACTCTCTGCAATTGCGGGGGAAAGATGTGGCTCTCTACTAATGGAAATTTAGCTTGTTTTTTTTTTTTTTTTTTTTTTTTTTTTTTTTTTTTTTGTCCTTAACATCACAGCAAATATCTTTCTGCCATAGGTTTCTTTAGTAACCTATGTGCACAATAATCTCAAAGCTAAGTATGGACAGAACTGCCACTGTCCAGTGCCACCAGTCTGCCTTAGATTGTGACTCTTGCAAACTGGTTTGTGTGGAATATCCTGCTGGTCCAGCAGAATTCACACATTGGGAAATCTGGAAAAGAAGCTTCCAATTTAAGACTGAAATCACAGGTTTTGTTAATTGTTAGTTGAATGATTTAATTCCCATTCTTAGCCATAGAGGCCTCACTTTGTGACGTTGTTATCTCTGTGTAGGGAACCCCTAAAGTTCTACTGTCTGTTGACACTGTTAATGGATGCAATGTCTGTCCTATAGTCAACACAGTCTGCTGTGTCAGGGGCTGGACTGCAAGGACCAGGGCCCAGGCCCCATCTCCTCCTCTGTTTTGAGAGTAAGTCACTGCACACAACTGCCTACATGACCAGGACAGGCGTTAAAGGTCAAAGAATGTAAAATTCCTCTCCCCTAATAACCACATATCATGAGAGTCTGCTGAAACCCAGTTGTAAAAAAATCTTGTAGATTTTGTTAAACTTTGTAAGCTGCCCTTTGAGCTCCTCTCTCTCTCTCTCTCTTTCTCTTGCTTTTCAGTGGAGGCAAATTTCTTTTTCCCAACCAGTCACCATTAGGAAGAATAATTCCCATGTTCATAAATCCCTGATTAAAAGTCATGGCTAATCTTAAAAAAAAAAAGAGAGAAAGTTGGGGAGCTTAATGGGAATTCAGATTCCTAGACTCTGTCTCAGCCTAGTTTTTAAGTCAGTAAAAATTGTGCATCTTGGAATAAAATAAAACAATTTAGGAAAATTTAAGTTCAAGAAACTTATTATAATTAACAACATTATGCCATAGCTTGTTCACTAGTGCACATCATGTCCATAAAATATGTGTAAAAAAACAACTATTAGTGAAATACATTAATGAAAATGTTTAATAGCATTAACAATTTACATCCAAATGATATATGCAGTTTTCTGAAAAGACTAAAAGCCAATGACTTTAATGAATGTAAATGCGTGGAGAGGATGATTGCAATTGTATAGCTGGAGAAGCTTGGAGAATATTTGATCCAGTTCTCTCACTTTGCAGATAAGGAAATTGAGATCCAGGAGAGACTGGTCAAAGTCATGTGAGCTCCTGGGTGACCTGGTTATAGAGGCACCAACACTAGGGGCACCATTCACATGATCTGTTTGAAACATGTGAATGGAGCCCCTGGGTTTTTAATGTGCACAAGCTGCATGGCTGTACAATTAGCATGACTCTATTCATTTATGGAACTCTAACTACTTTGGGTAAGAATCCAGGTCTCCCAACTCCTGGGCTGGGGCTTATTTTACTATGCTACATGTTTTTTTTTTTTTTTTTTATCTCTTTTTGCTTGATTTGATTGCTTTTTTTTTAAGCCTAAAAATTAACCAGTTCTTTCCATGACCTTTGCATTTTCCAGGATGTGCACTGTATTAGAGCTCTCAGGGGGAATTCATGCAAAGAAACTAAAAGAGCCATTTATAAATTGAATTATGGCCTCTGGCTAGATCCTTCTCACATTTTGTCCCTTAACATTAAGAGGAGGCTTCACCAAGTCTATTAAATACAAATATGAGCAGTTTAGTGAGAATAAGTAAGGATCATGAAAAGGTAAATATAATTTTTAAAAAACTTTTGATATAATGAATTTTAAGTTAATACTTGTTCCTTCTATTAATTAAAGTTTTAGCTCTAATAACAAATGTGATATGAAAAGCACTAAATTAGTTGTAATTTGCCAGGGGAGAAATTTAGAAATCTTTGCATCATGATAGCATTAACCTAGACAAAAACAAATGATAAAATAGAATAAGACTTTGTATATACGGGTGATGTAAAGGTATAATGCACTAGCTTGCAAAGATTAATCCACAGACATACATTTTTGCTTTTAAAATATCTCTGAAAGAAGATATTTAAATCTTTGAATCTTTTGAATATCTTTAAAAGAAGTGTTTGAAAGAAACATTTATGTCTTATACCTGTTTGTCAGTGTCACTCTAATGGCATCTATTAAGCCTCAAACACTTTTGCCTCAAGCCCCACTTTGTAGAATTTGAAGCTACAGTTTGGTATTGGAAGAAATAGTCCCATGGCAATCTGAAGTAATCCTCCTTGGGGAATGCTTTTGGGCTTAATCAAAAAACTTAGAACGCTTACTCCTTTTGTTTCAGTGCAATCTGTTGCCAAGAATCACACTCAAAGCTCTTTTCTAGAGATAGTTCTTTACCTGCCTTTTTGGACAGGAAGGGAAACGTAATCTTGTGTTTGCCACAGATCTTAACCCAGAGCCTCCCAACCTCAGGACTATTGACATTTAAAACCAGTTAATTTCTTGTTGTCGGGGACTGTCCCATATGTTGTAGAATGTTTAGCAGCATCCCTGACCTCTGTCTACTGGATGCCAGTCGAAACCTCTCTGCTAGTTGTGTCAGATATTGCCAAATGTCCCCTGTGGGAGAAAGAGGGGGGCAAAACTGTCCCCACTTGAGAACCAATAATTTGTCCATTTGTTTGGCATAATTCAGGGACTCTGAAAAGGCTCTGAGCAAAAGCTGTCTTATCTCCTGCTGTTCAGGAATGCACAAGCAATTAAGCATTTCCAAACTTGTGAAGATCCAGATTTCTAGATACTATATCCTTTTATCTCTGGTGAATTGGCCAATTCTGGCTTGATCTCATTTCTTTCTAGTAACTTGCTAAAAAGTGGCAAGATACTGCCAGAGCACAGTGACATTCTGGCTCTTCTCAGCTGTTTCCCCTAGAGTTGTAAGAATGTAAGCATATGCTCTACTTTGTTATCAATTTAGACACTTTTACCAAAACTCTCACTGGGGCATGATAAGAGTCAGTGGATTTAGCCTGCAATGTCTGTATTCTTTATTCCTGCCATACAACTGCTCAGCCATACTATGAGTTTTAGGCTTTTGCTATGGCCACACTCTATTTCTGAGTTTCCAATCTCCATTACAGATTTGTATAAGAGTCACTTGAAGATTTAAGGGGAAACAATTTTAGGCAGAAGACACAGCTAGTGGAAAGGCACAAAGGGGAGCATACTGGACCTGTTTGAGGAACCAAAAGAAAGCTAAGAGGGGTGGGTCTTAGTGGGGAAAGGATGGAGCAGTATGGAATGAGATTACAGAAGTAGACAGAGTCTAGATTTGTAGGTCTTTCTAGCTAGTATAAGAAGTATGGATTTTTCCCCCTAAGAACAACAGAAAGCCACCAGGTTATTAAAAGCAGGAAAAGGGGAAAAATCTGATCATTCTGGATACCATGCAGAAAATGGATACTAGGGAACAAAGAGTAGATGTGTAAGAAGAAGTTTATGTGAGGTATGATAGTTGCTTGGCTTTAGGTTGTAGCTAAAAAGATGGAGAAAAATGTATGGGTATGGAATGTGTTTTAAAGATAGAGTTGGAGGGACTCCTTGGGCTTCAGTAATGAGGAACGGTGGTTTACTTTATTCATCTGAGGACTCAGAGATAAGAACAAGAGTTTTATTTTGATCAAATTCATTTTGAGAGGCCCCTAGACAACCATATGGTGATATTAAGTGGCCAAATGATTCCAAATTTCTAGGAAAATACCAGGAATAGAAGTGTTGACTTAAGATTCATGAACATTTGGAGAGTTCTGAAAGCCATGGTCTTGGTGGAGGAGCCTAGGAAGGCCCTGGGCAATACCAGCATTTAGAATTTGGGCCAAATAGAAGGAACAAACAAATGGAACTGAGAGGGGCAGCCAGAGAGGAAGGAATAAACAAAGAGGTTGGGTGTCAGGGATGTGTAATGATGTGAGGCTTCTTCCTATGCAAGATTCCCTGTCTCTAATCCTGGGAGCACTTTCTAGAATATCTTTCCAGGAGGTATAAGCAGGTAATATACACAAGGGGATTCATATTTTTTCAAGGTACTCAAACCCAAAGAAGATCCCATAGTACTATTGGCAACTTCCTTTCTTGACAGTATACCTTGAGGATCTTTCCATGTTAACACATATATTTGGGCATACACATCTTCTTTTCTATCATTTCATAGTATGTGGAACTTATTTTCAAAGTCTGAGCAATTCTCTACTTTTCAGATGAGAACTGTAAGAATTAGCATATAAGTATATATATGAGCATTAAAATGATGTTCTGTTTATAAACACACACTATGCACAATTATGTAAAGAATAAACAGCTACCTGACACAAAACATTACAATTTGAATTAAGGAATACTTGGAGCATCAGCTCTGACTTTAACTTTGAGATATAATAATTGCTGGAGCTAAGAATTGTAGAACCAGTAACAATTAGAGTAATCTATTCAGTCTCCAGAAGAGAGAAAGGTGGGAAAACAAAAGAAAAGTTCCCTTGTGTGGTTGTGCCCTACTCAAAAGTAATAGAATCAAATCATTGCCATCTGACAATGTAGTGGAATGAAGAGTATTAAAACCATCCAGTCATAACCTCTTGGCTGCTGAAATCCATGTTCTGTTAATTAAATAAAGGAGCTTATTTTGGTTTTATTGAGCTATAAGTAGAAAATTCAACCTCCTCTTTTCTGAAAAAGTACTCACAAGTTTAAAAGATTTCTCCTCTGTATCTGGATGTCTGAACAATTATGTTTCATAATGCAATAAGGCAATCAGCCTTATAAAGTCTAATCACTAGATGCTTACATTACCACTGAACCACTCAGATTCATTTGTTAGATTGCTTGTAATTGTAAAACAGCTTTTTGCACCACAGAAATAGACTTTGTATAATAATAACTATACAATTAGTCACCATAAACAAACACATTACTTAAAACAGTAATGACTTTTGAGACAAAAATTTTTCACACTTTTATTCACTCACTGATCATTACATTTAAGCATCATTAATGACGCATTAGCAATTCACATTAGTACAGTCGAGATGCCAGTTTTTCTTTAAAAGGTTTGTAAAATATTCCCAACCAATAAACATTGCTTGGATGTTAAAGACTTCAAAGGTCCTAAATTGGCTGATTTCTATGACATGTATGTGCAGAACAGGTAAGGAAAATTTAAGCTATTTAAAAAACTTCATTGTTATCATGCAATATACTTAATTACTTTTTTCCATTTCTGTTAGTCAAGTTAGGTATAAGAAAATATGCAAGGTCTAAAACATTGCTCCTGTTTTCTATTTATTCATCCAAAAAAGAGAAGATGGTGGCCTGGAGTATGGAATTGGCAGAAGAGATGAAGACGTGCACAGACTGGAAAGACATTAGGGGCTAGAACAGACAATTTGGTGATAATTTGAATTTGGGGGAATGAATAAAGAGAATCAAGTGTGACTTCCAGATTTTTTAATTGGTCACTGGGTGTATGGTGAGGGAATACATAGGGAGAGGCAGCTGGGGTTGAGGATAGTATTGGCTTTGGGTGAATTTGACATGCCTGTGAGATATCCAAGTTGAGGAATCTTATGTTCAGAAGCGTGGTCTGTGTTAGAGATTTGGAAATTATCAATGTAGACTGAAGCCATGGAATGGATGAAAGAACCCAAATAATCTATGTAAAGGGAAAAGAGAAGAGTTCATAAGAGAGAGCCCTAAAAATCACCAATATTTAAGGGATGGGTAAGGGAGAGTTTCTTCAAAGGCAACTGAGAAGGAATTACCAGGGAAGCAGGAGGGAAACCAAGAGCATGTGTTGCCAGGGGAAGAGTATGCTTCAATGAGGAGGGTCAAAATTGTTGGATCCCTTAAGATGTTAACGAAGAAAAAGATGTTGAAATATCCATTGAGTTTAATGAAAAGAGGGTTTTGTTTGTTTACCTTGCACAGACCAGTTTCAGAAGGTTGGAGTAGTCAGAAACTGGATTAGAGTAAATTAGGAGTAAGTGGGAAAGACACAGAGAAAGGGAGTATTGACAACCTTTTACAGGTTTGGTTGTGAACTGGAGGAGTTGAGAGAATATATTTAGCTTGTGTTGCTTTTTTAAGGGGAGAGGCTTGAGATTTTTCTTTTAGCAATGTTTTGCAGTTTTCTGTGTACATCTCCTTTATATTCTTGTTTAAATTTATTCCTAGATATTTGACTCTTTTTTTATGTGCTTCTCTACATATCTGTAGATCTATACATATATACACACACAGAAGCTTCATGTGATATGTGTATCATAGGGAATTTTGTTCACAGCTTTTGTTTGGGGAGTGCATGGGCTGGGAATCGAACCTGGGTCTCCTGCATGGCAGATGAGAATTCAACCACTGAACTATCCATGTACCTTATTTGATTTTTTTAGTTGCTATTGTAATATTGGAATTTTTATTTTGATATCCTCTTCAGATGGCTTTTTAATAGTATATAGAAACACTACTGATTTTTGCATGCCAATCTTGTGTATCACCACTTTGTTAACTCATTTATTACCTTTGTTGTAGATTTTTCAGGACTTTCTATATATAGGATCATGTCATTTACAAATGGTGAAAGATTTGCTTCAACCTCTCCAATTGGGATGCCTTTTATTTCTTTTTCTTGCCTAACTGCTCTAGCTAGAACTTCTAGCACAGTGTTGAATAACAGTGGTGACAGTGGGCATCCTTGTTTTGTGTCTGATCTTAGAGGGAAAGATTTCCATCCACTGAGTATGATGGTAGCTGTGGGTTTTTCATTTATGCCTTTAATCATGTTGAGGAAGTTTCCCTCTATGCCTACCTTCTGAAGTGTTTTTATCAAGACAGAATGCTGGATTTTGTCAAATGCTTTTTCTGAATCAATTAAGAAGATTCTGTGGGTTTTTTCCCCTTTAATTTTTAATGTGGTGTATTATATTAATAGATTTTCTTGTGTTAAACTACCCACACATATCTGGGATAAAACCCACTTAATAGTGGTGTATAGTTCTTTTTTTTTTTTTGCATGGGCAGGCACTGAGAAACGAATCAAGGTCTCTGGCAACGCAGGCGAGAAGTCTGCCTGCTGAGCCACCGTGGCCCACCTGTATAGTTCTTTTAATATGCTGTTGGATTTAATTTGAAATATTTTGTTGAGGTTTTTGCATATATATTCATTAGAGAAATTGGTCTGTATCCTTATCTGGTTTGGAATTAGGGTGTTTTTGGCCTCATAGAATGATTTAGATAGTGTTCTGTCCTCTTCAATTTTGTGGAAGAGTTTGATCATGATTGGTATTAATTCTTCTTGGAATAATTGGTAGAATTCACCTGTGAAGCCATCTGGTCCTGGGCTTTTCTTTGTTGGGAGGTGTGATGGTTAGATTAAGGTGTCAACTTGGCCAGTGATGGTGTCCAGTTTTCTGATCAGTGAAGCACTAGCCTGTTTCTGCAAAGATAATTCATGGCTGGTTGATAAACCAGAGGCTGACTTATTAAATAATCAGTCAGTTGATTGCATCTGTGGCTGATTACATCTATGATCAGCTAAGGGTGTGTCTTCTACAAGGAGAAAATTCAATCAGCTGGATTTGAAGACTTTTAAGGGAGAAGAGAGAATTTTCATTTCTTCAGCCAGGGAGACTCTCCTGTGAAGTTCATCACAGATCTTCATCTGAATTGCCAGCCTTGTGGCCTGCCCTACAGATTTTGGACTCTTGTATAAAAGTTGTGTGAGACACTTTTATAAATGTCCTGTTGGTTTAATACAGGAAGTTTTTGATGATTGATTCAAGTCCTTTGCTTTTAATTGGTCTGTTGATTTCTTCTTTTTCCTGTAGAGTCAGTATAGATTGTTCATATTTTTCTAGGAATGTCCACTCCATCTAACTTGTTTAATTTGTTGGTATGCAGTTGTTCATAGTGTCCTCTTATGATTCTTTTTATTTTTGTGGGCTCAGTAGTAATCTCTTCTCTCTCATTTCTTATAATATTTATTTGCATCTTCTCTCTGGTTTTTGTCAGTCTAGCTAAGGGTTTATCAATTTTATTGATCTCAGAAAACCAACTTTTGATTTTATAATTGATTCTCTCTACTGTTTTTAATATTAAGTTTATTTATTTATGGTCTAATATTTATTATTTCTTTCCTTCTGCTTGCTTTGGGATTAGTTTGCTGTTCTTTTTCTAATTTCTCCAGGTGTGCAGTTAAGTCTTTGATTTTAGCTCTTTTTTCTTTTTTAAATTTAGGCATTTAGGGCCATAAATTTCTCTCTGGCATTGTCTTCACTGCATCCCATAAGTTTTGATATGTTGTGTACTTGTTTTCATTCATCTTGAGATACTTACTGATATCCCTTGCAATTTCTTCTTGGACCCACTGATTGTGTAAGAGTGTGTTGTTTAACTTCCATATATTTGTGAATTTTCAGGTTATCTGCTTGTTATTGATTTCCAGATTCATTCCATTATGGTCAAAGAGAGTGCTTTGCATAATTTGAATCATTTTAAATTTATTGAAACTTGTTTGTGTCCCACCATATGGTTTGTCTTGGAGAATGATCCATAAGCACTTGAGAAGAATGCATATCTTCCAGTTTGGGGGTACAATGTTCTGTATGTGTCTATTAGGTCTAGTTCATTTGTCATATTTTTCAAGTTCTCTGTTTCTTTTTCTGTCTGCATGTTCTATCTACTGATGAGAGTGGTGTGTTGATGTCTCCAACTATTATTGCTGAGATATCTATTTCTCCCTTTTGCCTCATGTTTTGCCAGTGTTTGCCTCATGTATTTTGGGGCACTCTGGTTAGGTGTGTAAATATTTATGATGATTATTTCTTCTTGGTGGATTGCCACTTTTATTAGTATATAATGTCCTTCTTTGTCTCTTATAACAACTTTGCATTTAAAGTCCATTTTGTCCAAATATTAGGATAGTTATAGCTCTTTTTTCATTATTGTTTGCATAGACTATCTTTTCCCAACTTTCACTCTCAATCTATTTGTGATGTTTGGTTTGCTAAGACTAATGAAATGCAGTGTACAAGAAATGGGCTAGCTTTTAACAGTGGGGATTTATTAGCTTACAAGTTTACAATTCTAAGGCCATGAAAAAGCCAAAATTAAAGCATAAACAGGGATGATACCTTCTCTGAAGACTGGTTACTGGTGAGCTTGGGCTTCTCTGTCAGACAGCAAGGCACATACTGGCATCTGCTGGACCTTCTCTGTTGGGTTTCATTGCTTTCAGGTTCTGGCTGCTCCTTCTCTCAGCTTCTCTGGTACTTCTTTGAATTTCATCTCTTCTCTTCTGTATGTGTTTTGTCCTTGTGCTGGTTTAAGTCTATGGTGGACCCCAGAAAAGCCATGTCCTTTAATCTTCATTCAATATTGCTGAGTGGGAGCATTTTGGTTGTTCCCATGGAGATGTGAGCTACCCAATTGTGGGTGGTAACTTTTTATTAGATAATCATCTATGGAGGTGTGTCTCCACCCATTGAAGGTGGAGTTGTTTACTGGAATCCTTTAAAAGAGGAAACATTTTGGAGAGAGTCCCTTTTATGTAGAGCCACGAGAAAGCCAGCAGACAGCACCATGTTTGCCATGTGCCCTTCCAGCTGAAAGAGAAACCTTAAACTTCATCAGCCTTCTTGAACTGGTATATTTCTCTGGATGCTTTTGATTGGACATTTCTATAGACTTGTTTTAATTGGGACATTTTCTCGGCCTTAGAAGTGTAAACTAGCAACTTATTAAATTTCCGTTTTAAAGCCATTCTGTTTCTGATATTTTGCATTCTGGCAGCTAGCAAACTAGAACAGTCCTCTTATAAAGGAGTCCAGTAAGGAGTGGGTCACATATCAGTTGAAATAACTTAATCAAAATGTCCTACCCATGATATGTCTATTCCCACAGGAATGGATTAAAAGAACATGGCCTTTTCTGGGGTACAAAACACCTTCCAAACTACCATATGTGTCCTTGGGCTCAAGGTGAGTCCTTCATAAACAGCATATGGATGCGTCATACTTATTTTTTTTATCCATTCTGCCAATCTGTGACTTTCGATTTGGGAGCTGAGTCTATTAACATTCAATGGTATTATTGTATAGGCAGTATTTACTTGGTTTTTATGTCATGTCTTATTATTTTTGTCTGTCTTTTTACACTCATAATTATCCTTACTGATAATCTGTACTCTCCTCCAAACCTCTCTCCTTTCTTTCCCATTCAGCCTACAGAACTCCCTTAAATATTTCTTGTAGGACAGGTCTCTTTGCTGATGAATTCTCTCAGTATCTGTTTATCAATGAGTATTTAAAACCATGCCTAATTTCTGAATGACAGTTTAGCCAGAAGAAATTTTGAGCTGGCAGATTCTCTCTTATTTTACCTTCCTTCTCACCTCCATGGTTTCTGATGAGAAATCAACATTTAGCCTTATTATATTTTCCCTGTATATGATGAATTGCTTTTCTCCTTCTACTTTCAGGATTCTCTCCTTATCTTTGGTGTTTGACATTCTGATTAGTATGTCTTGGACTAGACCTATTAGGATTTATTCTGTTTGGCATTTGTTGTGCTTCTTGGACATGTATATTTATGTCCTTCATAAGAGCTGGGAAATTTTCAGCCATTATTTTTTCAAATATTCTTTCTGCTGCTTTTCCCTTCTGTTCTTCTGGGGCATCCATGATGCATATTTGTGTGCAATTTGTGCTATAATTCAAATTCCTGTGACTCTGCTCAATTTTTCCTTTTTTTTTTTCCTATCTCCTCTTCTGTTGTAAGATTTCAACTGTTGCTGTCTGCTAGCTCACTGATTCTTCTGCCTGTTCAAATCTGCTATTGAATGCCTCTGGAGTATTTGTAAAGTTTTCTATTGTATCTTTCATTCCCATCACTTCTTTTATGTTTCTTTTTATGTTTTCAAATTATTCTTTATGTTTACATAGTGTCTTCTTAATATTGTTTCTCTCTATCACCATATTCTCTTTCATCTCCTTTAATTGATTTAAGAAATTTGTTTGAACATCTTTGATTAGTTGTTCCAAATTCTGCATTTCTTCTCAGCTTTAATTTGTTGCTCTGAGACATATCTTCCTGTTTCTTAGTGCACTTGTAATTTTTTGCTGGTGTCTAGGCATCTGATTATCTTGATGCATTTACTCTGGAGGTCAGTTTTGCTCTCTTGCCTAGGGCAAAAGATTGGCTTTGTGCTAAGGCACTTTTTTGACACTTGGTTCAACCTATTATGGTTCATGTTTAACTGATCACCTTTTTTCAACTCTTATTCATCTATTTCTTGCCCTGGATTTATGGTACACTTTTTGATATGGCACTATTTGTGCAATTGTTTCACTCCCAGGAAAAAGCATCATTCTCCTGTTCTTTCTCTGGGAATGTTGATCTGTTCTATTTCTTTTTGATTTGCCTCTCTTTCTCTGTTTTTTAAACTCTTCTCATTACCTCTAGCTGCTTTTGCCTAGAGGGCAAATTCTGGGAGGAGGGTCACCCCAGAGAGGACTTTCCCAACTCAGTATTTCCCAATCAAAACAGGCCAGGGACTCACAAAAGGGCATACATCAGTTCCAAAGTACCCTGGGGAGAGAGATCAGTCACCAAATGTCTCTTATTGCTCTCTGAATCTGTGCTTTCCCTGGCCTGTCAAGCAGATATAGCTCTTCTGCAAACTATTCTCCATAGTCCTAATGTGGAACTGTCCCCTGAAATCTGTAAGTCACACCCCCTATTGGGATGGGGTTGAAACATAGGCTGGTGGCTGCTTTTTTTTCTGGCTAGGTTGAAAGTGTAGCTTCCCTGAAAGGTGGGACCCAGCCTTCTAAATTCATTCATCAAAATCCATGATTGGTGCTCAGCTATGCCCTCTCTGTTCCTGGGGAAGAGCTACCCTTAGCAAACTGTTCCCCTGCAGCCCTATGAAGGCACTGTGAATTTAAATCCTCCCTGTTTCCACAGCATCAGGGACGGGGTTGAAACAGGGGCTGTGGGCTGCTTTTTTGCCCTGGGTGGGTTGAAACTGTAGCTGCCCTCAAAGCTGGGACCCAGCTTTCTCTATTTGCCAATTAAAAGTTACAATCAGTGCTGGATATACCTCATTATTTGGGAGGAGGACTTTTATTTCCAGTCAGGGTTGCTGCAAGAGTGGGGGATGGGCACCAGCCTCCACAGCATAGATAGTTTTACACACAATAGGTGACTATTCTCTTCTTTCTGCTCTACCTGGATAGTATGCAGTGCTCTTCTGCTTTCTGGAGCCCCAGAACAGTTGTTTAAGACAGTGTCTGACTGTTTACTAGCTGCCCTGGAGGATGAACTGAGTCTTGAAACTCCCTACTTCACCATCTCACCCAGAAACTCTCAAGGCTTAGGATTTTTAATGCTCAAATGCCAATAGGAAAGAGGTAGCACAGAGAGGTGAGAAATTGAAGATATGAAAAGAGCCAAGTCTCAGAGAATTTAGAAGAGAGAGGTGTCCAAAGCATAGTGGAAAGGTTAGGGTTAGGTATAAGGAAGGACTTTCTTGGGAAAAGCTCTTTAGTTTGTGTATTTTGTTCATTCATCTATACAATAATGGATAATAATACCCTTCTAAGATGTTTCCATATTGTATCAGTCAGGGTTCTTCAGAGAAATAGAACCTATATATATAGGTTATACACATATGGTTATGCATATAGATTATACCCATATAGTTATATATATGATTTATTTTAAGGAATTGGCTCATGCATTTGTATAGTTGGCAAGTTCAAAAATATGTAGGTAGTTCAGAAGCCTGGGAACTCAGAGAGAAGTTGATGTTACAGTCTTGAGTCCAAAATTTTTAGGGTAGATGGCAGGCTGCAAACTCAGGTGGAATTTCTTCTTTTCTGGGAAACCTCAGTTTTTTGCTCCTAAGGCCTTCAACTGATTGAATGAGAGCCTTTCATATTATTAAGCACATCAACAAAATACCTACATAACAATATCTAGACTAACATTTGACCAAACAACTAGCACCATAGCCTCATCAAGTTGACATATAAAATTAACAGCACACATATTATAAAAAAATAACTGGATTATAATTTTATGACCTTCTTTGGAAGCTTCCAAGGTAAGGATGCCATCGTTCTCCTTTTGTAAACATAGAAATTTTTTCCTGGGGATGATACAAAAAGTTTTATGACATTTGAGAATTCCAATGAAGCAAGCTTGCAGTTTTATTTTTTGTATTAATGACGATGTGTGCAACCAAAAATGTGGGTATAAGTTGAATTTTTGTAAATCAAATTTTATTTCTAATGCTCTAAGGAAATTCATTATTAAAAGGACTCATGCTGAACCATTTTGAAGAAGAAAAGAATGAGTCTTACGTGATATGAATAGTCACTATCTGGTTTGGGAGATTGTAAGACTCAATTTCCATCTATAGCAGGGTTGGCAATTTTTTCTATAAAGGGTCAGATTATAAGTATTTTAAGCCTCTGTTGCAACTAATCAACTTTGCTGTTGTAACAGGAAAGCATCCATAGACACTATGTAAAAGAGTGGGCATATCTTTGTTCCAATAAAGCTTTATTCACAAAAATGATTGGGGGCTCAGATTTGTCATAGTTTGCTGACCCCTGGTCTAAAGTTTTTTTGGTTAGAGTTTGTAAAAAAAGATACATGTTCACATCTTAAAAATAATAATACTAATATGGTAGCAATTGTATCCTTGTCCCAGTACAACATCCAAACATTAACCTATTGACAAAGGATGAACATACTTTAATGATTAGGGCAGTGGGTACACATTAATTATCAACCTATATGGTCAGTATGAGAACTATATATTTGGGGTGTGTCCTCCAAATTACATTAGGTATGTGGTTAAGTGATTGATGAGCATAAAACCTCATTAATTTGTAATTTTCCAAATTAGAATCTATGATATTGCTGTCTTTGTTTCTGTTGAAAGGTTTGCCACACTGAGTTGGCCCACAGGAACAGGCTTCTTGGAGCTAGCATGGGGATTGCAATGCATAGAGTAAATAGAAAATATAAAAAACTTGTCTCCTAAGAGAAGTATCAATGTCAGGGAAGAAGAGCGTTCCAAAATGAATTTTAAAACAAAGGTGTCCTTGGATAAGCATCTAAAGCTAAGGTGCAAAGCTAAACAAGGTTCAGAGAATGAAGGAATATAAGAATTAAGTTGTCAAAAGGCGGTGGTCTGGTTTAATTCCAGAAATGGCAGTCTTTATGCCTAGTGCTGCATTTTCTACTCTTTCATAAGCAAACTGGGTCAATATTGAGTCACAAGGACTGATCTATGGGCAATTAAGCAGAGAGTAAGGTCTCAGAATGGTCTAGAGAAGGAGCAGTGAAAGACGGGGTCATGATGAATGAAGAACAGTCAGTTAAAATTTGAAAACACTGATGTTGACAATTCACCCCAATCAAAACTTGGGGCCAGTCAACATATTTCTTATATCACCCCTGACATCATTAGGGTGATCTGGTGGCCATCCTGGATGGCCCATTGTAACTCTGGGCAAAGATTGGCCACTAAAGTAGTAGAACAGAGAAGTTAGTTGTTGGAAGGAAATTCTGCAGTGGCAAGATAAGCAACACTTATCCTCCTGTTGTCAGAAGGAGAAGTAGCAGAAAAGGTATTCTTGTAGCACCCACTGAAATCCTCTATCTTTACCTTTTCCTCCCTCTTCTTTCTTTCTTTTTTTTCTCCATTTCCATTTATTTATTATATGGATTTTTCCACTGGTCCCACTTTACCTGCTTACCATTTTTGACCATGGACATTTCTCTTTGTGTCTGCTATTGGTTTTAGATAGTGCAGGTGGATTTCCTGAGTTCCCTTTCTGTTTACCGGGAACTGTCTGGCCCTCAGAACCTCAGGTCAAGGTTTGGTGTTCATGCATGTTTATTCTATCTTCTGTCTTAGCTACCTGGATAGGGATGGAAGGAAGGACAGGAAAGAAGGAAGCTCAGCCTTGGTAACTACACCATGACTGTATTTTAACATGAAATTATGTTCCAAACTGGTACAATTTGCCTGTACTGGTTTGAAACTGTTATGTATGCCAGAAAAACCATGCAATTTTTCCTCATCCAATCTTGTGAAGGCAAACCTATTGTGTAGGGTAGAAACTTTGATTATATTGTCTCCATGGAGATGTGGCACACCCAATTGTGGGTGTGACTTTTTGATTAGATGGAGATGTGACTCTGCCCATTCAAGGTTGGCCTTGATTAATTTGTTGGAGTCCTTTAAGATGGGAGACATTTTGGAAAAGCACAGTTACTTCAGAGCTGACAGAGACACAGACATTTGGAGGTGCTTGGAGTGCTGACAGAGAGCAGATGCTTAGACATGGACATTTGTAGATGGACAGCCAAGCAGACATTGTCATGTTCCTTCCCATGACATGCTAAGCAAGCCAGAACCCAGAGTTTTGCCCCAGAAAAGCTAAATGAAGGCCCACAGGTACTTAGAGAAGAAGCCACAGGAATCAGAAGCTGGAAGCAAGGGGACCAGGAACAAGGACTGGTAGACACCAGCCATGTGCCTTCCCATGTGACAGACATCAGCCTTTTGTTTGACTCAAGGTATCTTTCTATAGTTACTTTAGTTAGGACATTTTTAAGGCCGTAGAATTGCAAACTTGTAACTTAATAAATCTTCTTTATGAAAGCTGATCTATTTCTGGTATTTTGCATTCCAGCAGCATTAGCAAACCAAAAAAGGGTGATTCCATGAATTGAAGTCTTTATTTTCCCACAGAAGGGCACTAATTTCTAATCTGATGCACAGTCCTCTGTGGCCTCAGGCTTTTGCCTTCCTCTTCTTTTTCCCCCTTTCCATATGGCCAAACTTTTATGTATTGCCAAGATCATTATTGTCAAAACATTTTCATCACATCTTCTCTCCCTTTCTTCTGCTGGCAGACATTATTAAAGAGGATAATCTTTGCATTTCTTTCAGCTTAGACCACGGCTCTGTCTACTTACTGAAGGGAAGAGGGTTTGGGCTTGGGTGTTATTTGTTTTTCTCATGGATTACCCAAACACCCAGCTCTTCCCACCAAACTAATGGCAGAACTTTTTTTTTTTTGTAAATCTTTGTCTGCCTTCTTCAGTCCCACTACACTGTTTTCCCAAGGGGCTATATAGCATGCCAATTTCTGGCATTTTCTTTATTTTGTTCACATTGTTGTGTCTTTGCATGATATTTCTCAAAGTGTGTGGTTTAAGTTTGGATTTTTCTTACTGGCAATGATGATTGATTGTTATTTTCTATTTTGTTGTTTTTTAATCCAGCTTGGGGAATCAGCTTCCCCAAGTCTACATCAAACTACCTCCCAGCCTAAGGATCTAAGCTCTACCAGGGCAGGCATTTTGTTTTATAATCTACTCTTTGTTCAGTGCTGGAATATTTTTGAATAATGAATGACTTTTTCACAACAGTTCTAGGGAAATATTGGAACATGATTGGTAGTACTGGATATCCTACAAGTCCCTCAAAACTGTATTCAGTTCAGTGGTATAGACCTACTGGAACGAACACAGTAGGATATGGATCTCTTCATTTACAACCTACAGTTTTGTCTGCCTTTGAACGTACTTGAATCTCTGTCAATATTGAGGCCAAAGGGCCAAGGAAAAGAGATGACAACAATATTTTAATAGTGTATTTCCTAGTTGAAACTTTATAAGTATGTCCTTTAGTTCCCTTTTTCCCAAACAAGAACTTGGGCTTGGTGAATGTGCTGGTTTGAAAGGATTTATGTACCCTAGAAAAGCCATGTTTTAATCCTGATCTATCATGTGGAGTCGGTTCTTTTAAACCCTACTCAGAACTGTATGTTGGGAACCTGATTAGATTATTTCCCTAGAAATGTGACTCACCCAGTTGTGGGTATTAACTTGGATTAGAGGGAGATTCAACTCCACCTATTCTAGGTGGGTT
The DNA here is from genome assembly GCA_004026745.1 of Myrmecophaga tridactyla. Taxonomy (NCBI): domain Eukaryota; kingdom Metazoa; phylum Chordata; class Mammalia; order Pilosa; family Myrmecophagidae; genus Myrmecophaga; species Myrmecophaga tridactyla. The sequence continues at coordinate 20,971 of PVIY010018944.1, forward strand.
TTGGTTAGTTTACTGGAATCCTTTAAAAGAAGAATCCATTTTGGAAAAGCCTGGAGATTCTAAGAGAATAATGATAGAGCAATGAGAACCACAAAAGCCCATGCAGCCAGAGACCTTTGGGATGAAGAAGGAAAATGCCCCTGGGAGAGCTTCATGAAATAAGAAGCCTGGAAAGAAAGTAAGCAGACATGGCCATGTTCACCGTGTGTCTTTCCAGTTGAGAGAGAAACTCATCGGCCTTTCTTGAGTGAAGGTAACCTTTTGTTGGTGCCTTAATTTGGACATTTTTATAGACTTGCTTTAATTGGGACAATTTCATGGCCTTAGGACTGTAAACTTGCAACTTAATAAATTTCCCCTTTTATTAAAGCCGTTCCATTTCTGGTGTATTACATTCTGGAAGTTAGCAAACTAGAACAGTGAACAATGGACCCTCTAGATCAAAACTTTTCCATGAAGCTGTTCAATTCCTAAATGTTTCATGGCCTCCTCTTATAGATAGAGGCCTCCCAGCTTCTGTTCAGAGAAGATGTGGAATACTTACCTTTCTCCTTCTGCCAAGAACCCAAGCTCAGTAGAAGTATTGACGGTAACTGAGTTGGTACAACTGCAGTTGGCCCTTCAAGACCTCTAGGACCACATCTTCAAAAGGGGGCACATTTCATCATGGCACTTAAAAAAAATGCTATGTCAAGACTGTGCTCTAAGGCTGTTAACAGAATTGAGGATTGTGCATGTGCAGCCATTCACACTGGTTCTGTTTCTGGTACACCCATCCTCCCACCTTCCTGGTCCTAGTTTGATAAGGCATCCAACATTGGCATGAGATGTGGGTAGAACCCCAAAATGGCTGAATCTTCACATTCAGGTCTGCCATTTCATAGCCTGGAAAGAGGGTTTGGCCTCAGCTTTTCTGGCCAGAATCCTGTCCCTGACACCTTCCAGGAATTGGGTGCACTATTATAACCTTTGTATATGGAGTCAGAACTTATTGGTTTTGGTCACTAATTCCTCCTAAAATTCATCTCAGCATCCTACACCTACGTTTTTCAGTTGGAGGTGTTGATGGCCTTTTCTGCCTCTTAAAACGAGGGTCCACCAAACTTGTTGCTTGATGTGTTTAGGACATTGTTTTATTGACTTTAGCATAATGTGTGTAAATAATTTTGCTAATTAAAATGTCTTAGTTCATTAAGAAGAACTGGAATAACTTCTATTTGGAAGTATTATATCTGGGGATGAAAGGGCACAGCTTCCTACCTTCCTAGGGGAAATAAAAATATACATTGAAAATCTTATCTATAACTTTTCAATCATTAAGACTGGAGCCTGGTCTCAGGTAGATAAGCTAGTGAATTGTACTATTAGAAGCTATAGACCTGCAGTTGCCTCGTGTTTGCCTAGTGCCCAACTGAGGAACAGGCAATATTTATACCTTATTAATTTACTTGTAATTAATTTTCAGCAGATAGAACAATTGTTTTGTTGGGAAAGTGAATTTGAATGGTGCTCAAATGATTCTCAGGGGGTCACCAGGTATTAGCCTGATTGCCTCAGAGACTCAGAGAAAACAAATGCATTTCTTCCTTCATCCATATTTCAGTTGCGCTTCATGTTGTAATTTCCAGAACTGCAAGGGAAGAAGTCAATTTTAGGCATTTTGCTGGACTCAAGTGAATACTATGTCCTGAACATTAAATACTTATATACAGTTCCTCTCTAAAAGGTATAGAAAACATGTTTCCTATATTATGTAATTTTTTCTCCACATGAGCAATTTACGTGTGGATTGACTAAACAAAAAGGTATAATGCCAGTGTTCTGGGTGTCTGGCTTTCAGAACTGTTATATATACTCATGAATAAGATAATTCCTGCCCTCAAAAGCCTTGCCAGTTGTGAGAGCAGGCAAATAAATATAAATTATATACATCTGCAATCCAATTTGATGAACTGGGAGAAAACAATTTCAAATACAATCTGGAGATTATTGATAATAGAGATGAAAGTTCAGAGGATTCTTTACATTTTTTCCCCCTACAGATTGGAGAAACAGATTGGTAATCCTGTTAAAAGCAAAATATTTTTGAATTTTACCTGAAATTCAAATTAAAACTTTGCATAAAATTTCTAGGTTTCGGAGAGAAAAAAACATAAATATTTGACAACCTAAGTTTCTGATGTTGTACGGTTAGAAATATTTTAATGTCCCCTTAGTATGCACTTAAAGTAAAAGATTCACACTGGCTATTAAACATCAAAAAGTCATTGAATGCAGTAGGTGTCTTTTCTGCTTTTAGCTGCTAGATTATTTTTCCCTTGTTCTTTGAAAATGGCTTCTGGATGTGCAAATTACTAGATATACATGCTAAGATATGGGCATAAATGGTACAGTCTGGAATTGTTAAAAATGCATTTTACTGAAATAGATAGTCAATGGAAGAAAATTAATGGTGCATTTTATTTACTTAACCAGGAAAACTTGCTATATTTATTTCAACCAATGTCTTTTCAAGATTATATACCCAAGGCCTTGTCAAGATTTTTGCAATGGAAAATTAAAATTCTGCATTGTTGTGTTTAAAATAAGTGTTTTTCCATTCTTGCTGCTAACCCATTTTCTATGGGAGACAAAGTGGTGGTTCATCTTTACATCGATAGACTTTTTGCTCTATAGCCTGCTTGGAACCAGGCCCTACACCCATGCTTTCAGATGTATGATCTGAGATAAAATGAATTAGAAAACAGAAACGTGAAAGCTTTATCTTCTGGTCACCTTCCTTCTTCCAGTGTCATTAGGGAGAGAGTGAAGGCCTGCCCCATTGGACAGATGTCCCATTGGGCACAGCCCTCTGCCTTCTCTGAGAGAAGAACAATAATACTAGAGCCATCCACGTGCCACCAGGTCAAAGTTTCTGGGTCTACTTAGAATGGTGTGAGAAGAGGGAGTTGCACAGAATGTTTCCTATACATTTACAAATCCTGGAGATTTTTTCAAAAATGAAAATTATTTTCATTTGCACCATCTCTAAAGATGTGTAATGAGCCTGAGTCACTGACTTAGGCCATGAACCTCAATACACTGAACGATCCCTGGATCAGACGCCTGCCCTGTGGGCTTCAGTGAGCATGTCTTTAACTTGGAATTTGAATCAAACTTAGCACTGGAGTTCTTTGAAGTGAAAGGTCAGCTATTTAATGGAATATTTTCAATTAAATGATAATGGTTGTGTATATAAAAAGAAAGTAAACAAGTTCCAAAATGGAAGACTGAATAGTTAATTCTAATGAGGAAATCAGGCTTATGAACACAGACGGCAAAGTTCTTATTCATTACCTTCTTTAATGAGAATTTATGTTATACCATTTGCCTCTGCATTAACTTTTATAGTGAAGTATATATCCTATATTTATATTAAATTTTTAATTACAATAGGTGTTAGAGTCATTTTACCTAGAATGTGCCTAGAATGTGCAAAATGAAATAGGAATATTGAAGAGATTGCTGCTAGAACTTCACATGAATGGTATGTGCTTTGATAATTAAAATTCAGTATTCAATATACATTATTTTAAAACAAGCTTTAAGCCAGATATAATATTAATTCAAAGTCAAAACTATTTTTCCTCCAAGATTGCCGATTTATATCACAAAGCCAATTCTCATTTCTGAGTTTATGAGTTTTCATAGTTTATGTATTACTGTGGTTTCTTTAAACAATAGCAACCAGAACTACTTTGTGAAGATTTGTACTAAAGCTAAGTTAAAGAATGGATAATCAGCAAATTTAATGTGTGCATTAACAAATATGTTTACTATAAGTTATATTTGAGTGAAACTGTTATTGGGCAATTTAATCTTTTCGACAATTATATACCAACTGCCTCTATAACTCTCTTACTTCCATCTGATAGAAAAATTTTAAACCTGCCTTTTAGCTAAATTACTTGATGAAAATGTTTTGGGAACTCCAATGATTATCTAATCATTGCCAATGACAGGAAGTTTTTAAAAATGTATTTTAAATTGAAGTTTAACATGCCATTAGAAAAATGCACAAATCATGACTACTGCTCAATCAATTCTCTTTTCTAGAGATAACTGCAATCCTTATCTTTATGGATTAGTTTTGCTTAATTTTTGAGTTTTATATAAATAGAATCATACAGTACTGCGTGTGTGTGACTTCTTTTGCTCCACACTACATTTTTGAAATTATTCCAGGTTGTTAGATGTAGCTGTAGTTTATTTCTGTTTCCCTTCATGCAAGTTTGAAACTGTCGTGTACCCCAGAAAAGCCATGCTCTTCAATCCTCATTCAATATTGCTGGGTGGGATCTTTTTTATTGTTTCCATGGAGATGTGACTCACTCAATTGTGGGTGGTAACTTTTGTTTAGAAGGTTTCCATGGAGATGTGTCTAAACTCATTCAAGGTAGAGTTGTTTACTGGAGCCCTTTTAGAGGGAACCATTTGGAAAAAGCTTCAAAGCCAACAGCCCCACACAGCTAGAGACCTTTGGAGATGCATAAAGAAAACACCCCTGGGGAAGCTGTTGAAGAAGCCAAGAGAAAGCTAACAAACATCACCATGCACCTTTCCAGCTGAGAGAGAAACCCTGAATGTTATCTGCCTTCTTGAGCCATGGTATCTTTTCCTGGATGCCTTAGTCTGGACACTTTCATAGCCTTGCCTTAATTTGGACATTTTCATTGCCTTAGAATTGTAAACTTGCAACTTAATAAATTCCCTTTTTAAAAGCCATTCCATTTCTGGCATATTGCATTCCAGCAGTTTTCAAACTGAAACATCTTCCATTATAGAATATGCAATAATTTATCTACTTTACTGCTGATGCACATTTGAGTGACAGCTTAGGCTTTGTCTATTGTACATAATGCTTCCATGAGCACATTTGTGCACGTATTCCTATCGGGTTGTATATTTAGAAGTAGATAACAGTTTTCCTGAGAGGTACTACAGACTGAGTTGCTGTGGATGTGAGGGGTGTGTAAGCCCAGCTGCCCTGCAGACCTTTGCTGGGAGCAACATTTGTCAGACAGAGGAACAGCTTTCCATTCCTTGCAGCAAAGACAGTGTATCTCAACAAGGACTATGTATTTGGAGAAAAACATATGCCTCATTTTCCCATCCAGTTGGGTTTTTATCTGAATTACAGTGTACTTGTCATTGAACAGGAAATAAACATGAGTCACTTAACTAAAAGACAAAAGTATCAAAGAAAATCAGCTTTGTAATGACTTGAAATGGAATCTGTTCTACAATTGTTTTTGCTTTTTTACAAATTGTTTTACACTTCTCAGCAATACTTTCATGATATTACATGAAAATAAATACTCTGATTCTACTCACCTTGCTAAATAGGTTTTCTGACTCAGTAGTCCTTGAAGTTAAAGAAATTAATAATCATTAGTCAGGATTTCTTGAAAGGGATGACACTTGAGCTGAATATTGATTGATTGGGTTCCATCTTAGTCATTTTAAAGAACAGACATCTAATGGATTGATCTGGGTTCTTTTGGGAAGGGGATGGGGGAAAACTTTCAAATTTAAGTTAGTCCTGATTGGTAGGGTCTTGAAAACTGGTAGGAGGGGTTTGGACTTGATGCACCGGAAAATCTATTGGAGAAGGTTGAGTGATGAAAAGAGAGTTTAAGAAAGACTAACCGGTGGTAAACAGAAGAAACTACAGAAGCAAGATTCTGTGATAGACAGCTGCAGAGGCTGCTGAGTAGGGGAATGTTTTCAGGTGGAGGGCAATAAAGGTTTTCAAATCAGAAAAGTCTGACTGCAGCTAACAGCTCTACTAGCTAGCCTCTCTGAGCCTCCTTTTCCTTGTACTTATAAGGACTCTTTTGATGGCAAGTGATTGAATCTCAACTCAATCTAAGTTTATAAAAAAAGAAATTTGTTGGCCAGTTACTGGATTGGCTCTTAACTTGAGCCACTTACTAAAAGACAAAATTATTGAAGGAAATTAGCTTTGCGTACTTAAAATGGAATCTGTTCTACAATTTTTTTTTCACAACTCCTATTGCTATACGGATAAGCATGACAATCAACCTTTAAGAAAACATAAGCCAAGACAGCTGTGGGAATACAAGAACTGGAATGAGAGATTTAAAACCTGTCAGAATTATTTTTTCTTTTCAAATCCTTTGGAATGTGTGAAGAAAAATAAACAAGCATTCAAAGATTCCTCATATGTGTGTGCTCAAGATGAACAAGAAAAACTACAAATCCTACCCAAAACTTCCATTGTAACATTGCTCTTAATATGATTTATGCGGAAGAAGGAATTTTTTTTAAGTATTTGGTTAACACAGATGATCTCTGACAGGAAGGGAAAAGCATGGGAATAGAATGAAAGAGAAAGAGGAAATTGAACTTCTGGTTTGTACTACAAGAGCACAGCAGACCAAAGAGATTTAAAGAAAGAAGTTTAGAGAACAAAACAGGGAGGGTAAAATATAGATGGTAGAAGAAAAAGAGGATTTTGTAAAGCAGGAGATTGTAAGCTATCTTTGCTTCAAGATGATACGTAGAAGTATTGAAAAGTGGGAGAGGGGCTATCATTTCACAGAGGTTTATATGACCTCATGTTAAGTGCTTATGACACTCATCAACCAGAGTTTTATTTGACATGCAAAATCCCTAACTTGCAGATAAAATCTTATTGTTTCTTTACAATCTCAATCTCTGGGACTGCTGTGTGTGTACACACATGCACAAACACACATATACATCTGTGTGTTTATATAAATATATATAATGTTAATTCTGTTAGAGAAGAAAAAAGTAGTGCTGATTACCCCATTTTCGAGTGTGTGTATGGAGCATATATTTCATTTACTCATGTGGTAAATTGACTTTATTATCAATGCATCAGTTCATTGTGGATTTTGAGTCTTCTAAATTAGATAATTGTATTGATCAAATGAATTAAAAATCACTGCCACCCTCCTAAAGATTAATAGCAGCAGAAGCAGTCACAGTAACAGTTTTCACCTCTGTTGCATTTAACAATTGACAAAGGGCTCCCACAGATTTATCTCATTTGATAAATGAGCATGCAAATGAGTGCAGCATGCATTCAACTATCCTTTGGGAAATAAAATGCCATATTTAAATGATAGTGGGAATCTCTTCTGAAAACCATAGAGACTGACTTCTATTCCAAGGCCTATTTCAATAAAATTTGTAAGTAGACAATTATCAGTTGCAACATGAATGACAGGTTTGATTAATATGAAAAACAGAGAGAGAGAGCAGCCTAACATCCAAAATAACTGTGTGCTACCTTCTGAGCATTGGACTGTAATACAGAACAGAAAACAAGCTTCACTGCTGATTAAGATTCATCAGAAGGATGTCCATAAAATAGGAGATACAGGCCATTTTTGCTTTAAAAACATTAGGGTGGGCCACGGTGGCTCAGCAGGCAAGAATGCTCACCTGCCATGCCAGAGGACCCGGGTTCGATTCCCGTGTGCATGCCCATGTAAAAAAAAAAAAAAATTAAATACATTTAGTATTTTTATTCCTTTTTTGTGAAGAATGGCTGGTAAGAATGAAAAATCAGAGATTTTGGTCTAATCATAAAGGGCAGGGTGACTTGAAGGTATATTTTGTGTTTCCACCTATGATTTACTAAAAGTTTTCCTAAAAATTTGGAGAAGAAATATTAAAAAACATAATGGTAACAATCAAAAGAGACAAGTTGTGATGGTTGAACACCCTCATCCTAAGCTTCGGCATCAGTGATGCTTCTTTCCCACCATCTCCATATGGAACATGTGTCTGTCCCAGAACTGCCCCCCATGCTTATGTCCCTCCAACAGCACATCAGGGAGCATATGTGATCATTCTGTGCTACAATGAAAGAGGGTGTTGGTTCACTTTGTGAAGATCCTGTGAATGTAACAAATTATTTCTTCTTTATTAAATGGGATCCTAGAGAAGACAGAGTAAGGGCCAGAGGTTCACACAGAATCATGGCCAACTAGCTTTACTCTTGGGCCTTGATTCTGGCAGAGCTAGACACAACCTGAGTTCTGGAACAAAAAGAGGAGAGTTATGGTTTTGAACTGATTGCACTCTCACTTTAGCCCAGCTTCATGCTCTCATTCTGGACTAGCTCAATTCTTACCCTACTTGGTCCATATCAGCCTGATTTCCTTTAGAATAGCCTTCCAAGAACTCTGATTTAAACTATGCTCTCTGCTTTTCTCAAAGTGTTGATCAGTGAATTGACCACATGAAGAGCATTTTCTGCATCTTTTAAGGTGAGATGGTGTCTGTGCCAGTTTGAAAGTTTTATGTACCCAAGAAAAGCTATGTTTTAATCCTGATTCAATCTTGCAGGGGCAGCCCTTTATTTTAATCCTAATTTAACACTGTAGGCAGGAAAGTTTTGATTAGATTATCTCTGTGGAGATGTGGTATGCCCAATTGTGGGCTTGACCTTTGATTAGATGGAGATGTGACTGCACCCATTCCAGGTGGGGCTTGATTAGTTTACTGGAATCCTTTAAAAGAGGAAACATTTTGGAGAGAGTCAGAAATGACAGAAGACTCAGAGCTGACATGAACTTCACAGCAGAGCTGACACAGATGCGGACACAAGTAGAACAGAGACACAGATGTTTGGAGATGCTTGGAGCCCAGCAGACGTTGCTATGAGATGTTAAGCAAGCCAGAACCTGGAGACAGCCAAGGGAAGTCAAGAGATGAGTGCCAGCCCTGAAGAAGCAAAGTGAGGAATCCCCATGGGAACAGAGGCTGAGAGTATTGGAGCCTGGGAACAAGGGACCAGCAAATGCCAGTCACATGATTTCCCAGCTGACAGAGTGTTCCTGACCCATTGGCCTTTCTTGAGTCAAGGTAACCGCTTGTTGATGCCTATCTTTTGCTTCCTTAGAACTGTAAACTTGTAAGTTATTAATCCCCCTTGTGTAAAAGCCATTCCAATTCTTGTATATTGCATTTGGGCAGCTAGTAAGCTAACACAGTATCTATTTCATTACCAAATATAATAAATATCAGTGTGATATGTTCCAGAATTCACTGCTAGGCAAGTGGTGTTCTCTCTTGGGAAAATGGTACAAATAGTTACAGCTGTGAAACCACCTGCCTCAGCTGCAGGGGAGTTCAGAGCTAAATTTACAACTCAAGCAGAGAATTACATCACCCTCAGTTTTCTCTTTCTCCATTAGTTTATTTCCCTCTGTATATGTGTATGTGCCTTTTCTACAAGAAGATCAATTTTTTTTAATGAAAATAGGAATGGTATACATTATACACCTATGTGCTGGTTTGAATCTGTTATGGACCCCAGAAAAGCCTATGTTCTTTTAATCCATCCTGAAGGTGCAGACCTATTGTGGGTGGGACCTTTTACTTAGGTTGTTTCCATGGAGATGTGACTCAGCCTATTCAAGTGGGTCTCAATCCCCTTGCTAGAGTCCTTTATGAAAGGATGAAAGGCAGAATCATTTTGGGTGAGAGTTCAGAGAAGCTTAGACAAAAATGCCTGCAGAAGCTGAGGGACATTTTGCACCAAAGGACAAACAAACTTTGCCATGTGCATTCCCATATGACAGAGGATCCCCCAGATACCAGCAGCCTTTCCTGAGAGAAGGTATCTTCCTCTTGATGCCTTAATTTGGACATTTTCATGGCCTTAGAATTGCAAATTTGTAACCTAATAAATGCCATAGAAAAAGCCAACCCATTTCTGGTATATTGCATTCCAGCAGCCTTATTAAACCAAAACAACGTAGGTTAAAAAATGGTGATATGTTTGATAATGTTTACATCATTTTTCAAGTCAGCCAGGCCCCAAACCTTATGATCCTCTCTGGTTTTTCCTTCCCTTAATTCTCAAAAGGTATGCCACATCAATTTTCTTCTAGAAAATCTTTATAGCCATTTTTCCCCCACCATCTCTATTGCCCCCACTGTTGCCCAGTCACATAACACACCTAGATTATTACAGCACTCTCCTATCTGAGCTCTTGGCTTAGGTGTATACACTCAAATTCAGCCTCAATATTCATATTCAATAAATGTCACTTTCATAATGCTAGTCTTATGCTAAAAAATGTACAACAATTCTCTCTTTCTTCTCAAAGTTTTACCTTCATTATCTGACCCTTTGGTTATGTCTTGTTTTCTTGTCCAATCTTCTTTTTAACCTTTATTATTTAACCCCACTCTGGTTCAGCTTATTTTCTTACTACCCCATGCCCTTGTCTCCAAACCTCTGCTCACATTTCTTTCCCCAGGGATGCTTTCCTTCTCCCCTTCCCTCCTCAATTGAATTACAACTTTAAAAAGATACTAAAAGCTGGCACCAGAGTTTCTTGTAGGGATAGAGTCATCTTTGTTTATGAAATGAATAAAAGTAAAACCTTGATAGGCTGCTTGGGGTAAAAACTGAGACATTCAGAGCATGGGTTAGCATCAGCTTAGGCATAAAAGAAATAGCTAATGCCTTTGCATTACAAGAGAGAATTGGGAATGGGAGAGAGCAGAGGAGAGTAAAAGTGAAAGTCAAACAATATTTAAGAATGGGAAGTTCTTAGGGTTTGTTCATATGAAACAACCCTACAAAGGATAGGCTAAGACTACTTAAAATTAGACCTTAGAGTCATCCTCAGAGAACCTCTTTTGTGGCTCAGATGTGGCCTATCTCTCTCTCAGACAACACGACAAGCAAACTCACTCCTCTCCCTCTCTCTACGTGGGACATGACTCCCAAGAGTGTGGACCTTCCTGGCAATATGGGACAGAAATCCTAGAATGAGCTGGAACTCAGCATCAAGGGATTGAGAAAGACTTCTTGACCAAAAGGGGGAAGAGCAAAATGAGACAAAATAAAGTGTCAATGGCTGAGATATTCCAGAGTCGACAGGTTATCCTGGAGGTTATTCTTATGCATTATATAGATTTTTAAAAAAAGAACAGCAGGTTCAATATTCAATTTGAGATTATTTTCTTTGCTGTATTCCATTTTCCCCAAACTTCATTTGCTCCCTACACAAAGATCTACCAAGGGTATTTTCTGTTAAAAATCACAGAAGTGAGTTGAGCTCCACATTTGCAGGGCAAAGTGTCTTTTTCACTTGAAATAGGCTTTAAGCTACCTGAGGGCAGAGGTTACAACTCATATACATTCAGAATTCTCCATAGGGTCAAGCTTGCCCTCAAGTAGATACAATGAGCAAAAGTCAAGTATATTTGCAACTGGCAGAGTAGATAAAATCAAATATAAGAGGAAAGTAAATTGCTGAAAAATCAGGTTTCAGAGAACAAGCTAAAATATTCTAATTTATGATGAGTTGGGAAACTTCCTCTGTAAAGTGGCAGACAATATTTTAGGCTCTGTGGGCCATGTTGTCTTTATCTGAACTATTCACCTCTCCAGTATAGCACAAAAGTAGCCATAGTAAGTAAACAAATGACCATGGCTGTGTTCCAATAAAACTTTATTTATGGATAATTAAATCTGAATTTTATATAATTTCCTTGTGTTATAAAATACTATTCTTCTTTTGATATTTTTAAGCCATTTTAAAAATATAAAAATGATTCTTAGCTTGCAGCCTGGATAAAAATAGCGATGGGCGGGATTTGACCCTTGGGCTTGGTGGATGATCCCTGATTTAGAGAATCTATCTTGACTCCTTGTGCGCTTCATGCAGTAAGAAAATCTCATTTTGGTTTGTTGTTAAAAATTCTGTTGAGATTTTGTTGTTAAGTTCTTTTTAACTTTAAGATTTTGTTCTCTAACATAATCTAGCATTTCAAGAGAGAGCAAGAGCTATCCATTACAAATTTATTTAGCTATTTTTCACTGTCCTTCAGACTTCAGTGTAAGGTCATAAGGGCAGGCACATTGAAGTAGCAGGTGTTACATGAATATGAGTTGAATGAGTGAACTGCCAGCTACCATGACCTCTGTCCTGATTTTTATAATGTCAGGTATCTTATTGTATTTGAAATTCTTTATCTGTTCATGGCAGCTAGATAATGCTGCTTTGTCTTGATAGTGAATTGCCCTTGCAGATTGTGGCAGCATGATGGATGTGGTACAATCTTTGCTCTTTAGCCTAAACAAGTACTTTTAGAAGATTTTAAGGAATGCAGAGTCTGCCCTTTCTAGTATACTAGTGTGGAGTGAGTTGCTACACAACGTGTTGTGGGAACACAGGTTCAGGTACAACAAAGACTTCCAGCAAATGCCTGCTTTATTACCTATACAGCACAAAGGGTTCAAAAGAGCAGGAGAAGAGGTTCCATCATTGCTGGTCCTTGGGAGAGGCCAACTGTTCAGTTCATAGTTGATGGATTGCAGCTCCACAAGACCCGCTTGGCCTTGGAGAGGAGGGACACCTGTGCTGCCTGAGGGTTGGGCATTTGTACATGCCATGGGGAGGGAGCCCTGTCACTGAGATTTCCCACTCTGACAAGCAGCTAGATCTGTTTGTTCTGGGTTTAGGCTTCAAGGTACAGTCAAACTGTTCCATTAGACCTAACACACCTCCCACCCACATCCCGGGATGCAGAATGGAAAACTATTGAAACATCTGCACACAATAGAAAAGGAAAGGCTGAGAGATGGCCACTCAGTATGTACATTACTTTCCTAGAAACTGGCTATTTTAATTATATTTTGAGTAATTGCACATAAGACTGTATTTGAATGGCTTTTTAATGTATGGTGCTTGTTAACAAGTGTACAAAACTAACATTGTGTAAATGCTAACAAATGAAGAAAGGGGTATCAGTGCTTGTATAAAGACCTACAGGGGCGTCAACTGACCCAGCCTTTGAAGACTCCTTAGTGTCTCCAGTGCTACTCACTGGCTGGTCTAGAGGCTGCTAATTTCCTCACAAATGCTATCAGAGCCAGCATGGGGTAGAGAGTGGCTGGGGAGAAGGGCAGGGGGCAGAACAGAATTTAATACCTTCCCCAACCAATCCTCATTTCAACCAAAGGCAGCTCTTAATTTTTATTTTCATTTTTTTTTTACTTTTTTATTGTATAGTATAACATATATACAAAGCAAAGAAATAAAAAAGCAAATAGTTTTCAAAGCACTCTTCAACAAGTGGTTACTGGATAGATCCCAGAGTTTGTCATGGGCTACCATACAATCTTCTCATATTTTTCCTTCTAGCTGCTCCAGAATATAGGAGGCTAGAGGGCTTAAATACTTTCTTATCATCCCAATCGACTTTTTTCCCCTTCTTTTTGTGTGAGCAATAACATATATACAATAACACTATGAATTTCAAAGCCCAGCAGCACACTTAGTTGTAGAACATACTTCAGACTTTGGCATGGGTCACAATTTCACAATTTTAGGTTTTTATTTCTAGCTTCTCTAAAATAGTGGAGACTAAAAGAGATATCAATTTAATGACTCTGCATTCATATTCATTTGTTAAGTCCTATCTTCTATATGTAATTCCACCATCACCTTTGAGCTTTCCATACCTCTCTTTGGGGTTGTTTGGACTATGGCAATTCTAAATTTTTGGTATTGGAAGGGTCTGTCACTAATATGGGGTAGGGAGGAACTATCTGATGTTCTGGAGAGGCTGGGCTAGGTTTCAGAACTTATCTGGACCAGGGACCCATATGGAGGTTGTAGGTTTCTGGAAAGTTATTCTGGTGCCTGGAACCCTTGTGGAATCTTATATATTGTCCTAGGTGTTCTTTAGGATTGGCTGGAATGGTCCTGGTTGGGGGTTGGCAGGTTATGATGGGTAGCAAGGTCTACCTGAAGCTTGCATAAGAGAAACCTCCAGAGTAGCCTATCAACCCTATTTGAATTCTCTCTGCCACTGATACTTTATTAATTATAGTTCTTTTCCCTCTTTTGGTCAGGATGTAATTGTTGGTCCCACAGGCAGCTCTTATTTTTAAAAATCTATTTTCTACTCTGGGGATTCCATGCATAATTTTGTTCAAAATTAGGGTTTCTTTGCTTTTAAAAAAGTTTGAGAACTACTGATATTGGTTTTAGGCCATTGCCAAATGGCTGTATTTTCCTTGATTTGCTATTAAACTTTGAGGTGCATATCAGAACTATCAAGTACAAATGGCACAAACACATGGATTGAGAGAGAACACATGGAGGGTGTGATTACCCAAGCAATTCCTCAGAGAGAGGAATTTTTCCCATATCTTTAGAAAAGTTGGAGTTTGTATTTCAATTAAGTTCTTAAATGTATGTGCATTTAAATCTTTGCCAGTGTTGGAGGACTTTGTATGTGTCTACCTTAAATTTGTGCAACAAATGGTATCTGGTGACTTTTAAGCCAAAATTATGATGAATATTTTTGGCTTCAGACTGAAAATGCAAAATTGTGGTGTTCTTTTTATTATTATTATTATTTTTTAATTTGCATATGGGCAGGAGGCACCAGGGATCGAACTCCAGACCTCCAGCACAGCAGGTCGGAGCTCTGCCTGCTGAGCCACGGCAGCCACCCAATTGTGGTGTTCTTACAGAACTTTCTAAAGTTAGAGCTTTACTTGCCTAGGGAAGAAATTCATAATTCAGTATTCCCTGTTAGCTTATCTGAAGCCCACTAAAGCTTGAATCTAATTCATATATTTGTACTCATCTAAATTTTATTTTGCATTTTTCCCCTCCAGGGTCATTTAGCTTTAAAATCTCATTAACCATTTTCATAAAGATACCACAATATACTGATGGGGTTATTATAAACTTTTTAAAGATCATCCTGATAACTCATTTTATGTTGATTATACTCCTGACTCACCACAGTTACAACGTTCTGTTCTAAATTTGTCCAAAACGCCTAAGGAAAAAAAAAAAGGAAAGATAGAAAAGGATAATAATACCAGAAAAGTGAAAATGCACTGGAGCAAACCCATTCAAAAGAGGCATAGGTATTCTCACTCCAAATGAATATAAATTTATCAGGTCCCTCAGTAGTACCAAACGCCTGATGGCCCCCCAATGTATATTGATATGATTTGCCTTCTTAGTGCTACATTGCATTATGTTTGGAGAAAATACCTTCTAATTTCCCCTAGTTTTAATATTTTTTTCTTATTGTGAGTGACATTTAGTTCTTAGGTGTTAGCTAGAAAAATATATGGAGTTAGTAGTATCACATTTAAATAACTAAAATTGTAAAAAAAAAATGTGAGGAGAGGAAGTAAACATTTATATTTGATTTACTTAAAATGTCTTTCTTCTAAATACTTGTGGTCTCTGAGTGTCCCTCACACTGTAATATTGGTAAAACTATCAGAAAGGTACACATCCTTTTCCAGCAGTGCATCTTACAACCTAGTATGTATGCTTAAGGTGGGGATAGACATTAATTAGAAAAGTTGTGTTAATTTTGAAGTCTTTAAAACATATAATGACTAAGTAAGAAAGGGAATGTGTTTGTCTGACAGGAAGTAAACTACCAGACAGTACAAACAAAGAAAAGACAAATTTGGGACCCAGCTGCGAATAAGAGTGATGACAATTAGTGTCAGTTTAGTTTTTAAAATCTGGTCAATCTACTATGTAAATAAGTAAAACTACAGTTTGGTAGATTGATTTTTCTACCTTTTCCAACCAGTTATTTTCATGTCTTAGACTCAACCCGTGTGTTGGAAAATAATGATTGGAAATATAAGGTTATGAATGAGAAAGTAGGAAGGGAGGGAGGGAGGAAAGAAAGAAAAAAGAAAGGTAGGAAGAGATGAGAGAGGAAGGATGGAAGAGAGGAAGGAAAGAGGGAAAGAGAAAAAAGAGAGGAGGGAGAGAGGGCGGGTGGAAGGAAGGAAAGAAATAATTGGTTACTGGGAATGGATAGATGATTCCCCTCAGTGTCCAGTGTTCAAGATGACACTGACTATAAACTAGCTAAACAGGATGAAAATCCATTTTCAGTTGACAAGCTTGCCCAGCAGATTATTAAGCAGTTTGGAGAATTTTGTTTGTTTGTTTGTCATTATGTTGTTATTCAATGACAGAATTAGTTGTGATTGTACATAATTAGATTTGAGAGATTTTAAGTGTTAAAATAAAAAATGCGATGCTTTTGGTAACATTCTGCCACTTTTACCTCTACCCCACTCCCACCCTAGGCCCGTAATGGGTAAAATAAATATGGTTTTCAAGCTTAAGTTTTTTTTTGTTTTTTAAGAATTATTCCTTTGTTATATCTCTATCTAGTCATAGTCAAAGACAGAGACTGGCAACTATGGCCCCTGAGTCAAATCTGGCCACTGACTCATTTTATATAATACAAGCTAAGAATGGCTGTACATATTTAAATGGTTGAAAAATTCAAATGAAAATAATATGAAATTCTAATTTCAGTGTCCATAATAAAACTTTTTGGAATACGACCATGTTCATTCATTTGTCTACATTGGTGTTTTAGTTTGTAGGCTGCCAGAATGCAATACACAAAAAACAGAATGGCTTCTAAAAAGGCAGTTTATTAAGTTGCAAGCTTACAGTTCTAAGGCCATGAAAATGTCCAAATTAAGGCACCAACAAAAGGTTATCTTCACTCAAGAAAGGCTGATGCTGTCCAAAACACCTCTGTGAGCTGGGAAGGCACCTGGATGGCATCTGCTGGGGTCTCTGGCTTCTGGACACCTCTCTCAGCTGGGTGGGCACATGGTGATGTGTGGTAGCTTTCTTTCCTCATTTCATAAGGCTTCCCTGGGGGTGTTCTCCTTCTCCATCTCTGAAGATCTCTAGCTGCACGGGCTCTATCGGCTCTAAGCTTTTTCCAAAATGGTTCCCTCTAAAAGGGCCCCAATAAGCTTCCCTTGAGTGGGTGGAGACACATCTCCATGGAAACAATAAAAAAGATCCCACTCAGGAATACTGATCGAGGATTAAAGAGCATGGATCATCTGGGGTACACCACAGTTTCAAACCAGCACAGTTGGCTTTTCTCTACAACAGCTGAATTGAATGGTTGTGAGAGACTGTATGGCCTGCAAAGCCAAACGTATTTACTATATGGCCCTTTACAAAAAAAGGTGGGCAAGCCTACTCAAGGATAGTCTTGTTTGTGTACAACTTATCTATGTACTTTGAGGTCATGGAAAAAGAGCCCACTATTGACTGATGTTATCTAAATAATTTGGATTGCTGGGCAACACTGTCGTACTGTGCTGTACATGCCTGGCTCAGAAGATTGGGATTTAGTGAAGAAAATTAAAGAATAAAAGAGAAAAGACATCCTAGTGTTTAGACTGTACCTGAAGAGTTTGTCTTCTGTATGTAATAGGATTGGAATGGTTTCAGTTTGAGCTGGTAAGTTGTACTCTTCTTTACCAGATCTTGTCTGCCTCATAAACAATCACAGTGATGGGTGAGGCTATAAATGTCAAGAACTAGTGTGTTTTTTCTTGATATGATGCTTTCCCTGCTACTGCAATGATTTCACTATTTTCTATAGTCTTGAGAAATATATTTCTACCATTTCTTGCTGGTTTTCAGAGCTTCTGAGGGAGATGACCATCTTGACCACTAAAGATTTTACAGGTTTAGCTCTTATATTTACTTAGAATTAGTTTTTGTATGTCATATGAGGTCAGGATCCAATGTCATTCTTTTGTGTATAGTATCCAATTGTCCTAGCACCATTTGTTGAAAAGACTATTCTTCCCCCATTGAATGGTCTTGGCATCTTAGTTGACCATAGACATGTATTAATTTCTGGCTGTCAATTCTATTCCATTGGTCTGTATAGCTATCATTATGCCAGTACCACAATGACTTGCAGACTGTTGTTGTTTTATACTAAATTTTGACATCAGGAAGTGAATCCAGCTATGTTATTTTTAAAAATAGTTTAGGCTTTTCTGGGTCCCCTGCATTCCATATGAATTTTAGATTCAGCTTGTCAATTCATGCAAAATAGTCAGTTGGATTCTGCTAGGGATTTCACTGAATCTGTAGATAAATTTGGGAAGCTTTGTTGTCTCAACAATATTAGTCTCTTAATCATCGAATGTTTAATGGCCTGGCATACAGTCTGTCAAAGAAAATGTTCATTCTGCTCTTATTGGGTGGAGTGTTCTATAGATGTCTAGTTTGATTATAGTGTTATGGAAATTTTCAATTTCCACATTGACCTCTTGCATAATTTTTCTATCCATTATTCCAAGTGGGGCATTGAAGTTCTGTATTAGTTTGCTAAATGCTGCTGGAATGCAGTATACCAAAAATGGAACAGCTTTTGAAAAAGGAATTTATTTAAATTACAAGTTTACAGTTCTAAGGCCATAAAAATATCCAAACTGAGGCATCTAGAGAAAGATAACTAGACTCAAGAAAGGCCAATGTCTGTCACATGGGAAGGCATGTAGCTGGCTTCTGCTGGTCCTTGTTCCCAGTTCTGTTGCTTCCAGCTTCTTGGATGTACCACGTATGGAGAATTTCTGTCTTGTGCTTAGAAGGGGGCAAGAGGGAGCAGATCTTCATTCAATTGCCACAAATTCTGGCTGCTCTTACCAATTTTTAGTAGATTTTCTTCAATAAATGTTTCTTCATTTTCTTTATGACCCTAACTTTAACTGTTTTTTTTTTTTTTTTAATCTTCACAAGTTTTTTTGGGAGTGAGTCTTCAGAGCTCCCTGTTCTGTCATGTTGAAAGTGGAGCTCAGCTAGATTCATTGTAAATCCTATCTATATCTATGTGTGTGTGTGTGTTCACATGTGCTATAGTAATACATTATGCATAATATAAATAATATACTAAAAGAAACTTTAGAATGATGATATAATTTCAAAAATTTTTAAAAAGCACATTATACTTGTGAGTGGTTACAATTGTACTGATATTTTTAGTTAGGGTAATGTGATTGAAATGCTTCTTGTTTTTTACATCTTGCTTCTGGTTTGCTTTATTTTGATACTTCATTTTAATGGCTGCCTTGGTTGGAAATATACCTAACAAGAAGTGTAGATCTAAATGGAAGGAATAGATTGCTGAATATACTTACTAAATTACCTTTCAATCCTAGTTATTCTAAGGCAGACTTTTGTTGAAATTTGACTAATAAATTTCCATCTTCCATTATGCTCATCAAGTTGCTTTTACAAACTAATTGGATGGTTTTACATTTTATGTTTTTAACAAATGAAATTAAAACCCACTCAAAATCTTGGAAGATTTTTTAAAAATTATTAAATTTTACTCTCAGTTTCAAAATGTACAGATATGAATTGTAAAAGTGACAAATCACATTATTTTTTGCTGTAAAGATTGCATAACAATGGGAAAATTTTCACATCTGTTTTCAAAGTATTCTTTGCATAGCACAGATTTTTTTTTTACCAAAAAATTTCCTTAAAAAAAATTGGGTAATTTCTCATCTTTACCTTTAAAGAGCAATTAGGTGTGTTTATGTATTTGAAAACATCTGTTGGATAACATATTACTTCCTGCCACCTGTCATCACAGATATGTTCAGCAAATTTGCATCTCTGAAAAAGAGAAATGCACAATCATTTTAAATCTGGTATTTCTTTTAAGTAGGTGATTACCAATGAACCTCTCATTGGAATGAGAAAATTTACTATCATCTCTTAATACATTTACAAAGTATTAGGATTATATTACATTTTCAATGTTTTGCTAATTATATTGCTGACATGCTTTAGCCTTTTTCCGGCTCCAATACTTTTCTTGTAATTTTGACCTAGAATGATTAAAAAATTTATTTTGATCAAAGTAGCAGTTTTACCTATCATAGTTTTCTGACAAAGTATTTTTTTAACTAAAGAAGCCATTTATTGTTGAGACCATATCTTCTCTGATACATCTTTCCTTTATGACTCAAAACAGAAGCTCTATGTGTTTCAGAATCTAGCAAATACCAAAATCTGAGAACACAGTTAAAACATTTGTGCTTTCACCCAGTTGTAAGTCAAGTCTCCAGTATTGCATAATTTGTTGTAATATTTGTTTTTATGTCTTCAGCAGTGTTTCCCAGCAATACATGCTGAAAAAGGAATACATTTTATTTTTTCACCATGTAGTTTTCTGGTTATTATTTTAGCTTTTTTTGCAGTGACAGAAAGATCATACTTCTTTAATAATATGTGCATTTGGCTTTTCACTATTAGGTTTAGAAAATCTTAGAAGAGGCTTCTGAACATTCATCAGTAAGACCAGGGAAATTTTGTCAAGCACTGGACTGAGCATCTTATGATGTAAACATTGTTAATGAATTGTAGAGGTTTTGTTTCATGCTCTGCAATTTAACTTTA
Source organism: Myrmecophaga tridactyla (assembly GCA_004026745.1). Classification (NCBI taxonomy): domain Eukaryota; kingdom Metazoa; phylum Chordata; class Mammalia; order Pilosa; family Myrmecophagidae; genus Myrmecophaga; species Myrmecophaga tridactyla. The sequence goes on from PVIY010018944.1 coordinate 41,274, forward strand.
AAAGGATTTATTGATGACAATGGCATCAATCATGGGTGTATATATCGCTACCTAATGTCTCAAACACATAGATGAGAACTCATCCTTAACAATCATGAGTATATAGCCATATTTCAAATAGTCATCTTAGTAATTTCATTTTTTCAAGGGCTGACATCTTGTTAGATATTATTGTGTCATCATTGTTTTTACCTTGCAATGTGGCTGCTTTAAGCGCTTATATGAGGAATAGATGTACAGCATCTGCCATTGCCTTACAGTTTGCCTGTATTTGCATTATTCTGTTTTTAGTATCTGGTTTCTTTGAAGATATCTTTTTAAGCTATTTATTGTTTTTGTGAAGCTTAGCTTTATTAAAGGTAGAGACTGTAAACTGTAAACTCCCTTTCCCAGCACACATAAGCCATAATATATTTCAGCACATTGAAAGTGAATGAATGAATGTAAGCTTAACTGTTACCCTCTGTCACCCCCACAACATTGCACAGCTCTAACCATCCTTTAATATACTTTCCTACCATATTGACATATTAATGGAAAGAATGAGGGCTCCAGCGTGTCTCTGAATATTTAGCTGTAATAGAGCCTAATTTGTAATTTTAAAGAAAACCCCTGGTTTTCTTCTGCCCCCATCCCACCCCACTCCACCCCCCACCATGATGTGCTGTCTTACACATCCCCTGGAAATGCCCCTGCTTTTGGAGAATTTGGAAAACCTCACAATTCAGGAGTTGTTTTTAAAAGAGAATATTCTAAAAAGCAGTAAGATGTGGTAGTTTCTATTAACCAGAGGATTTGGTAACTTGACAAAGGAGTTATGTTTTACCAACTTTATATAGAGCTTATGTATTGGGCACTATTTTAAGCACTTTATAAATGTTATCTCATTTAATCTATCATAATGATTGTGCCGGTTTGAAAGGATTTGTGTACCCTAGAAAAGCCATGTTTTAATCCTAATAAATCATGTAGGAGCAATGGTTTCTTCTAATCCCTTTTCAGTACTATAGATTGGAAACTTGATTAGGTTATCTCCACACAGATATGACTCAACCAATTGTGAGTATTTAACTTGATTAGATGGAGATGTGTCTCCACCCATTCTACGTGGGTCTTGATTAATTTATTGGAATCCTATAAAAGAGGAGACATTTCAGAGAGAGTTCCTTTTGAGAATGATGAGAGATCCACAGAACCATGCCAGAATGATGAGTGAACCAGAGTCCACTAGCCAGCAACCTTTGGAGATGAAGTAGGAGAAGGCTGCTGAGGAGCTTCATGAAGCAAGAGGCCTGGAGAGTAAACTAATAGACAGTGCCTTGCTCACCACATGCTTTTCCAGTGGAGAGAGAAACCCTGAACTTCATTGGCCTTATTGAACCAAGGTATCTTTCCCTGGATGCCTTAGATCGGACATTTATATATACTTTTTTTGGACATTTCCACGGCCTTAGAACTATAAACTAGCAACTTATTAAATTCCTCTTTTTAAAAGCCATTCCAGTTCTGGTATATCCCATTCTAACACCTAACAAACTAGAACACTAATCCTATGGGCTAAATACAATTATTTTCTCATTTTACTTTGGATGGAATGGTGGGACCAGAATTGGGAGAGAATCTGGCTCTTAATCAGTACTTTCAGCTGTCTCTGCCTAGTTCACAATTATTAGAAATAATGTGACCCAAATTTGGAACAAAAATGGAAAATCAAGTCCCAGCTATCCTTCCTACCAATTCCAAGCTCAGAAGTCCTTTCCTGCTTCATTTTAGGTAGTTAGCCCTCCCCATGATTTTTCTATTTTCTCAAAATAAATGTATTCTAGGGAATGGTCTGAGAATACAGCTAGAAACAGAAGATTATTTTTTTTCTGGTTAAAATAAAGACTGCTTTTAGGAAAACCAGAGCTGGAAAGACAGTTATACAGAAGAAAGAAAACGAAGGGCTATGCACCCAGGTGGAAATTAGAATAAAGTAAAAAGGAAGGAAGGAAATGAAGTTTATGACTGAGAGGGAAAGTAAACAGGGCTTAACACAATTTCTGTGTGTCTGGGATTGGGAGAAAAAGATAAAAGAACAGTGAAGTGACAATCAAGAAAGAAGAAGGGAATGTCAACAGCAATGGGGGATGAGCAGGAGGTGTAGATTTTTAAAATTTAATTTTACCTTCAACCTCTTTTTGATTTCTAAAAACTTCTCTATTATGGAAAACTTTAAAAAAAATACCAAAGTAGAGATCATTACATGCTTGAAAACCTGTGTAACCATCACCAGCTTCAACTTATGGCTACTCTGAGTTCATCTATAAAAATCCCTGCAGGATATTTTAAAGAAAAATACCAATGATCATATCACTTCATCCATAAATATTTTATTATGCATCATTTTAAAACATATATTTAATACCATATCAATCCTAACGAATTTTAACAATAATTCCAAAATATTTTCAAATACTCATGTTCAAATTTTCCTGATTTTATCATAGTTTTTCCATCTTGTTTAAATCAGGTTAAAAACAATATCCATAGCGAATGGCCAAAAAAAAAAATCTATAGATTATTTCCATTGTATCTCTGTCTTTCTTGATGTTTATGTCTCTGTCTCTCTCTCTCTATCCCTTTACAATTTATTTGTTGAGGAAGTGTGGATTTTGGGGTGAAATGATCAATTTAGTGTTACTCATATTGTGCTGGAAGTGCCAGTGGAATATCCAAGAAGCACTTGGCAATGAGTCAAAAATAGTCAAAGCATAAGTGAAAGCTGATTATATTGATATGGTAAATATTTCAACAGTGGTTTTTATTGAAGCCATAGGAGCAAATGAAATCACCAACTGAGGGGCCACAGGACAAGAAGAGGGCTGGGTCAAGGAGCAAAGGCTAGGTTAATAAATCATGAGATTTTTCTTTTGAAATTACATTATTCTATGGACTTCCAGGTCAAGATGGTGGCTTAACAACATGCGCATTTTAGTTTGTCCTCCAAACAACTACTAAATAACCAGAAACAGTACAGAATAGCTCCTGGGGCCACGTCAGTGACCAGACACACAGTGTACCCCAGTCTGGACCAGCTGGAATGGCTGTGAGCCTCCCCAGAACCATGAGTTCCCCAAGCCGTGGCAGCTGGTGCCCCTTCCCCACAGGCTGCATCCCAGAGGGAAAGGAAAGAGACTCTATCAGCAGCAGGGACTGAGCCCAACCAAATGCCAATTGTGGAAAAATTAACAAATTCTGACTACTAAAAATAGGCCCCCAGCTTAGGTGAACCTGGTCAAAGCAGAGGTTGCTCATTTTTGCCCTGGCACCAAGGGGGCAGGGCGGATGGAAAAAGGGGGGGAAAAAGGAGGAAACAGAGGTTTTTGTGACTGTGTTTCTACAAAGGTTTGAATGCCTTTGGATATAGCGGCAGGACTTCTCAGGCTGCAACTGCCCCAGGCATAGGCAGAAGTGAGCTCTTTTGGAGGCTTCTCTGGAGTCTGTGCCTTCCCCAGGGGAGGGGTGAAGCCCAACTCAGGTAGAATCCCCCTCTCAAGGAATTCAGACACCAGGGCTTGGTAATTTGAAGCCTTTAAAACCAGCCTACAACCTCTCCTCTGTGTCCACCATGCCCCTAGCAGGGAGAGTCCGCCAAAGTTAAAGGTACCGCATCATCTTATGCTGGTGGGACCTTCAATTCAAATGACATACAGGAGCTGAAACAATTAATTCAGAATATACAAACAGACATGGAAAATCTCATCAAAAACCAAATTAATGAATTGAAGGAGGATATTAAAGAATGCAAGGAATGAACAAAAAGAAGAAATTGAAAGTCTGAAAAAACAAATCACAGAACTTATGGGAATGAAAGGCAAGGTAGAAGAGATTAAAAAAAAAATGGAAACCTACAATGGTAGATTTCTAGAGACAGAACATAGGATTGGTGAACTGGAGGATGGAACATCTGAAATCCGGTAAGAAAAAGAAAATATAGGGGAAAAATGGAAAAATATGAGCAGGGACTCAGGGAATTGAAAGAAAATATGAGGCACAAGAATATACATGTTGTGGGTATCCCAGAAGGAGAAGAGAAGGGAAAAGGAGGCAAAAAACTAATGGAGGAAATTATCACTGAAAATTTCCCAACTCTTATGAAAGACTTTAAATTACAGATCCAAGAAGTGCAGCATACCCCAATGAGAATAGATCCAAATAGACATACTCCAAGACATTTAATAATCAGAATGTCAGAGGTCAAAGAGAAAGAGAGAATCTTGAAAGCAGCAAGAGAAAAGCAATCCCATCACATACAAGGGAAGCCCAATAAGACTATGCGCAGATCACTCAGCAGAAACCATGGAGGTGAGAAGAGAGTGGGATAATATATTTAAATTATTAAAAGAGAAAAACTGCCAACCAAGAATTCTATATCCAGCAAAATTGTCCTTCAAAAATGAGGGAGAAATTAAAACATTTTCAGACAAAAAATCACTGAGAGAATTTGTGACCAAAAGACCCGCTCTGCAAGAAATACTAAAGGGTGCACTAGAGACAGATATGAAGACAGAAGAGAGAGGTGTGGAGAAGAGTGTAGAAAGGAAGACTATGAGTAAATGTAAAAAGAAGGAAAATTAGATATGACATATAAAATCCAGAAGGCAGTTCCGGGTCAAGATGGTGGCTTAACAACGTGCGCATTTTAGTTCGTTCTCCAGAACAACTACTAAATAACCAGAAACAGTACAGAATAGCTCCTGGGGCCACATCAGTGACCAAACACACAGCATATCCCAGTCTGGACCAGCTGGACTGGCTGCGAGCCCCCCAGAACCATGAGTTCCCAAAGCTGTGGTGGCCAGTGCCCCTCCCCCACAGGCTGCTTTCCAGAGGGGAAAGGAAAGGACTTTACCAGCACCAGTTTGATTGGACTGGGCACAATCAAACACCAATTGTGGAACTAATTAACAAATTCTGACTACTAAAAATAGGCCCCCAGCTTAGGTGAACCTGGTCAAAGCTGAGGTTGCTCATTTTTGCCCCAGCGCCAAGGGGGCAGGACTGACAGAAAAAGGGGGGGAAAAAAAGAAGGAAACAGAGGTTTTTGTGGCTGTGTATCTACAAAGGCTTGACTGCCTCTGGATACAGCGGCAGGACTTTTCAGGCTGCAACTGCCCCAGGCGTAGGCAGAAGTGAGCTCTTTTGGGGGCTTGTCTGGAGCCTGTGCCTTCCCCAGGGCAGGGGTGAAACCCAACTCAGGTGGAATCCCTCCCTCAAGGAATTCAGACACCAGGGTTTGGTAATTTGAAGCCATTAAAACCAGCCTACAACCTCTCCTCTGTGTAGACCACACCCCCAGCAGGGAAAGTCTGCCAAAGTTAAAGGTACCGCTTCATCTTATGCTGGTGGGACCTGCAGTC
>PVIY010018945.1:0-46644 GCA_004026745.1 Myrmecophaga tridactyla
ACAACACTTGTCATTTTCCCTTTCTTTGTCAGTTTTTCTTATAGCTATCATAGTAAATGTTAAGTGGTATTTCATTGTGAATTTTGTATGCATTTCCCTAATAGCATCCTTTTGTGTGCTTTTGGCCATTAACTTATCTTTGGAGAAATGCATATTCAAGTTCTTTCCCATTTTTAATTTGGGTTCTTTCTCTTTTTATTGTTGAATATTAAGTGTTCTTAATAATTTCTGAATAATAGATCTCCATCAAATATATGAATTGCAAATATTTTCTCTCATTCTGTAGACTGTCTTCTCACTTTCTTGTTAGCATTTTTTGCTGCTCTAAAGTTTATTTTGATCAAGTTGAATTTATCAACTTTTTCTTTTGTTGCTTGTGCTTATGGTGTCATATATTTGCTAATATCTAATATAAAGCAAGAGGTTGAGATGGCAAGCTGAAACAGCTGAAAAGAAAAATTGAGTTTTGGCAATCTTAGTGCTTTGGAGAGATAAGAACTGGAAACAGGGCCTTCAAGAAAATGGCTCTCAGTTTGGAGAAAACCAGAGTAAGATCAAGCCAGACTAGAAATGGAACCCAATTCTCTAATCAGCTCAGTCCCTTTTTAGCTGATGAACTGCCTCTATTTCAGCTGCTGGCAGAAGAGAAAGTGAAACTTTCTACAAGAAGATGGCATCATCCAGAGTAATATTTTATACACAGTCAATTTAAAAAATCACCATGCATCCCAAGATCAGGACTAGAAGTTAAAAACAAAACAATAGTACCAAAACATGAGTGTACTAGATAAAGGTATCAGACCAAGATGTAAACATAATTTGATTAATATACTCAAGAAAATGCATGCCCCGATGAAGAATTTCACTAGAAAACTGTAATTTATTTTTAAAAAAGCAAATGGAAACTCTTGAACTAAAGAATATAATAACTAAAACTAAGAACTCATTATTTGAATATAAGGCAGATTGAATACAGCTGAAAATGTGACCAGGGAACTGGAAGGTAGGTTAGTAGAAAATACTTAGACCAAATCACACAGGACGAAAGGTTTGGGAAATTCAGAAATGAGCAAAAAATACATATAGGATAAGGCATAACAATCTAAAATAAATGTAATAGTAGTCCAGAAAAAAAGGAGAGAGAATAGGTCAGAAGCAATGTTCAAGGAGATAATGGTTAAGAATTTTTCCCCAAATTGAAACATCAAGCCATAGATTCAAGAATTACTACATACCCTAAGCAGGTCTAAAACAAAGAAAATCTTACCTAAGCACATCAGGGCGAAACTGCTGAAAAACCCAAGACAAAATGAATGATCTTAAAAGCATCTAGAGGGTGGTAGAATGCTCACCTTCCACACGGGAGAGCCACGTGTCATTCCTGGACTATGCACCCTCCCCACCTTCCCCCAAAAAAGCATCCAGAGGGAAAAAAGGCACAATACCATCAAATGTATAATGGAAAGACTGACAGCTAATTTATGAAAAGAAATAATGGAAGCCATGAAAAAATGAACAATATCATTTAAATTAGAATTCTATAATCCAAAAAGAATATCCTTAAAAAGTGGTATGCAATGAAGACCTCTTGAAACTCTCTGCAGATATGACTTCTCCATTGCTGCTACCCTGAATCCTGGCCTTCCCTTGGCTCACCGTCTTTCCCTTGTTGTCGGGCAAAGTCTCCTTTTATTTATTCTTCCCTTGGGTCTCATTATCTTGCAATCCTAATGCTCTGACAGAGAGCAAAGACAGAATTAAATTTGATGAGGACAATATTCATGCTGCTTCTTCTTGTTAAAGAACCACCTTTGAGATTGTCAGATCTATATTAATAACTCTAACCTTCAGTACAATCTTATTCCAGATAACTGTTTCCAGTGTATGGAAACAAGCATTTGTTTGAAAAAGTTCTTACTGAAAAATAAATAAATAAATAGATAGATAAATAAAAGTAAATGGAGAACATGCCACATAGGATTGGTAGAGCAGTAAGTAAAACAGAAGTCCTTGGAAGGCCAGGACAAATGCATTAATTTCATAAAGTCAAAGCAGAAGCAACTTTAATTCTAAATATCCCAGGTTTAGAACTATAAAAAAAAAGCACAAACAAATGTTCAGAGGGGAGACCATGGAGTATATTCTGATAACAGTCAATCCTCTAAAGCAAGAATGTCATGTCTTCAGAATTCAGAATTCTGAATCAAGATTGACCCATGATCCTGACCACCCAATCCAGTATGACTTCATCTTAATTTGGCTAATTCCTCCTGCAACAACCTATTTCCAAATAATGTCACATTCTGAGGTACTAAGGTTTTGAACTTCAACTCTCTTTCTGGAGGACACAATTCAACTCCAAACAAATGCTATATGAATGTATAAGTCATTTCATTACCAGAGCAAATAAATGTGTTTGCTCTGTGTTGTCAACCTCAATGAAAGGAATTCTCATCATCTCAATGATGAAAGCCCAAAGGGCATAACCATGTCCAGATATGAGGAATTGACAAGTCTCATTTTGCTTTCCTTGAGAAGAAGACTTGAACAAACTGTCTGAATATCATGTCATTCTTGGGAAGATCTCGGTAGAAAGAAAACCTAAATCAAGCACAAAAACAAAAAAACCTCATGTTCCTATGTTTAGATCTGCAGCAGAATGAATGTGTTGACCCTTTAAGAAATTCTTTTTTTAATTATCCTTTTTATTTAATTGGCCATTTTAATAGATGATGCATGTACATGCAGAATATTTAAACATGCAAGAAAAAAGTTGGTCATTAGAAGTACCTTTTTTTTTTAATTTTTTTTAATTTTTTTTACATGGGCAGGCACCAGGAATTGAACCTGGGTCCTCTGGCATGGCAGGCAAGCATTCTTGCCTGCTGAGCCACTGTGGCTCACCCTAGAAATTCCTTTAAATAAAGGATCAATCTTAATAAGGTAGGTTGTGCTTTGTCAGAATCAAGGGCAGAAAGAAGTTTTCTCTTGAGCAGAATAAAAAGGAATAATACCAGGTGGAAAAATAGGGTATGTAAAGAGAAGCATGGATCATAGTTTCAGAATCCTTTCCACCATCTTCCAGGGCCTCTGTAGGATGACTACCTCCTATAAAGATCATATTATCTAGAATTAGGAAAGAAGTTAGGTGGTCATACTCAAGGTATTCCCTTTGCTATCCTAAAGATTCTTCAGGAATCAGAAAAATTGCCTGTTGTGTGGCAGTATTGTGGTCAGCAAATGTCCTGTTTGAAGCCTACTCAAGCCTCTCAAACTAAGCAGGGTCTATAAGGCCATCTCTAGCCCAGCCATGTCCATCCTCTTCCTTGCTTGCACCCATAGTCTAGTCCTGGCAAACTTCCATCCGAACAACACTTCTTCCCAAATGTGTCCAGCTCGTCAATGCTCCAGGCATCACCTAACCATTCTGATAAATCTTCCATACAAAAATATAAGTGAAAGTGGGGCACAGGGCCACAGCACCTGTTAACATGTGAATTAATCTCTGGCATTCTAGAGTTAACTAGAAACTCAGTGGAATTTTCAAGCCCCTGAAGATGTGTGATAATCATTAGTGCTTTTTACCAAATATTACACATTCTCTTTCTGTGTGCTGGTAAGAATGAACTACCCAGGCCCTTAGAAATTAGACATGGCACAACATGTGAGCAAAAATGACATGGACCATTTCTGGGCAGAAGCTTTAATAATGAGTGTGTGAATTGCCACAGGTCTTTCCCTAGGCTATGGTGACCATAACATTGCAGATAGTGGCAGCTCCATCACCCTGTGCCCTTGAGAAAGGTTGGCACAGAACGTCCCTTAAGCTTACTCAAGGAGGACATTAAGTTGAATAGAAATAAACCTGATTTTTTCCAAGCCATTATTTGAGGGCTATTTGTTACCACAGCATAACCTAACTTATCTCAACTGAGACAGGAGACAAACGCAATGTCATGGAAAAACAAGACCAGTTTGAGCCAAGCAGGAAATAACACAGGCTTTGGAACAAGATATTCCTAATAGTTTTTTTCTGGGAGTGTCACTTAAAGTCCCTGTGGGGATTGAGTTGTGTATTCCAGTTTGGACATGTCCTTGGTGTTGCTCCATGTCCTGGTGGGCGTGGACTCATTGTAAATGAAAGCTTTTCGAGATGTTAATTCAATTACAGTGTGGCCCAACTGAATCAAGTCTGGCTTTAATCTGCATTACCAGAGTTCTTTACAAGTAGAGTGAAAACTGTGCAGAGAGAAGCCATGGGGAACATCCAGAAGCTGTAAGTCAGCAAAACTTGGAAGAGAAAGGAGAAGACACCTTTATATGCATTGCCAAGTGAAAAAGTGTCAAGGAACCCCAAAGATTGCTGACCAGCAGAAGATACTGACTCCAGGAGGAAGCAACCTCTTATCCTCTGAAACTGTAAGCCAATAACTTCCTGTTGTTAAGGCAACCCATTGGATGGTTTTGTTTTAGCAGGTAGGAAACTAAAACTGCCTCTGAATATGTTTCCTCATCACTGGCTTTGAGAAATAAATTAGCATATGTAAATCTATCACATTGTAGGTATTTATTTCATTTTAATTTTATCTCCCATTACCACCCCCCTTCCAAATCACACCATACAGAAAACTGATCCCTTTTATATTGTGTATAACCGAATCTACATTATGGCCCAAGGAACAGATGAATTCTGCCACCAACTCAACACTCAGCAAGAAGCAATCTGGAACAGGCAATCATTCTCCTAAGGCCAGGCTAGAATGCAAATGAAAGGCAGAAAGGCAGGCCAAAGAGGAAGGAGTGTTCCTGAGAAAGTCATTGAAAGTAGCTGACTCCTTGTTGGCAAAGATATCAGATCAGTTTCAATCCCTAATGTGACTTTAAGCTGGAGAGGAAGCACTAAATCTGAAGTCATCCTTTAACATATACAGGGCGCCACCGCTACAAAGCAAATCATGGATATTAAAGTCTTACACATATTCAGTCTTGGAGTGAAAGAGAAAAAAACTGCAAACAGTTTTAAGAGTAGTCACATGAGCTAAATTGATTCGCTATGAACGAAATAAGAACACCCCTAACTCATTCATTGGCAAGTCAATTAAAACTGAGACATTATTAACACAAGTATTTGAGAAGATTCATAACTATATATTCCCTTAGGTTTACAGAATGACTTATGAGATTTTTTTTTCTTCTCCAATATATATTCATAAGCAGTAACTTATATTATGCTTGCTTTAATTTTCTATAAATCTTTTATCACTACAGGGCCAGGTTAAATTTAGATCTCCAGACATGGTGTAATTTATAGGGTTCGGGGAAAACCAACGAGCCCAAAACCGACCAGCAGTTTATCTTTTGTTAACTAGCCTGATGTTAGTTTACAACATTCTTTTGGTGAAATATTTTTCTCTTTACCCTTGGGACGGTAATAAATTAAACAAAATAAGCATTTTGGTGTGAATTAAGGTTGTCTTTTAGAGAGAAGCTAGAGAACTCAAAGCTGCACCAGGTTAAACAAAATTTAGAGGGAAAAATTTCAAAGATAGCAAATTTTTCCAGCACCCAAATAAGACCCTGAGAAAATGTAGGCTCATTCTCTATCAATCTTCTGATATAAAACTTCTGATTTGTTTGGGTATATGGCATATCTCCTCCCTTTTATATCAGAAGTAGATTCAAAAGGTAACCCAGGAAATGAACTTCAAAATGGGATTGGGGAACAAGAGGTTAGGAATAAGTAGAATAGGTAGAAATGTTTCTTAATTTTCATTTAAATGTTGAGTTCTTTTTTGCTTGTTTGTTTGTGTGCTTGCTTGCAAAATACATGATTCTAACTTCACTCTTCAAAATCACCCCAGCATTTTCAATCTGGTGTTGGTTTTACATTGCACTATTCCTTGGCATATGTAAAACCTGCAAATGAGAGTTCAGAAAATAAGATGATGATTCCAGTGCTTTTTGTGATTGGAGAGGAGAGGGAAAAGTGGTGCCTCGAGTATGGCACTTTCATCCCTAGCAGAGTTTTACTTTTTTACCTCGGTCCCTTACCAACAGATCCCAGGGAAGGTAATGTTTCCTGGATCCTGTGAAATGTTTCAATAATGACCACTATAACTCACACTTTGATTTGTCCCGGGTCAGTGGCAAGTATGATGGATTGTGATGGCTGCCCATTTGGGAGGTTACCCCAAGGTTACCAAGCGAGGGTTAGTATTCAGTTCACCCACAGCATGTACGAGGTGGAGAGGGAAATATCTATTAGGTATTCTGTATCATTAGCTGAAAATTGGAAGATAGAGTTTGTGCTCTCATTAATAAGCTAGATATAAACTGCTGGAAGATAAGGGCTGTCTTTTGCCTACCCATAGTAGTTACGAATGAATATGTGTCCAGTGAAGGGCTGCACAAGGGCTTCCCTTAATAATCAAATGGGCATTTAGCTTACTTAGGAACTCTGCAGGGAGTAGGGAGGAGATATGCCATATACCCAAACAAACAAAAAAGGCGGATTTCTAAAAAACCACAAATCTTCTCACAACGTTCAGAATTAAATTAATTCAACTAATTATGATGTTTGACAGAAGTGGAATGCAACCTGGCTGGAAAGAGGGATCTTATTCCTTGTATTTGGAACAGTGACCTACTTTTTCTATTTGTGGGGCTTATTTGGTATGGGCTGCCTTTTTCTAATTACGCTCTTTTGTTGAGTTTTTCCTCTTCCAGGGCCCAGTGACTGCCAAAGGGGAGAACAAAATGAAGGGCTAACTATCCAATGGGAGCAGGCTTTATATTCCCATTCATTTTGGCCACAGAATGGCTAATGCTGGTTTCTCTAATTTGTAGAGGGTTTCAGGAGGAAAACTGGAAGTACTATCCTGTCTTGAGAATAGGAACAAGATTCTCGTACCGAGGGATGGTCATGTACCAGACAGTCTAGTACCCTCTAGTACCAGAGGCCCCAGCAGATCAAAGAGCCCACTCATTCAGCATCTGACACAAATTGTCACCACTCATTCAACATCTGATACAAATTGTCAGGAACACCTGATACATACCAGGACACAGGAAGGGCGATCTGCCTTTGTAGAGCATCCATTATAGTGGGGGGAGACAAAGGGCAGATTTTCATACCTATGTAAAATATTTAGTATATCAGCTGTAGTTGTTAAGAGAGGGAGGGTTGGAGGAGGAGGGAATGTAACTTAGAATGATCTGAGAAGAGCTCATGAAGCAGGTAAGCAAAAGGAACTGAAAGAGGTGAGGGAGAAGAAGAAACAAATAAGGGTAAAAAATTTATGACAGAGGAAACAGTAAGTGCAAAGGCCCTGAGGCAGCAGCATGCCCCCAGGCATTTTTTAGGGAAGTTGTAAATTTACAGAATATCATGCATAAAATATATACAATACAGAGTTTCCCTATAAATGTGTCCCATTTTTAAGGGACAGCGGGGATTTCTGTGTGGCTATAGATAACTAAGTAAAGTGTAGAGTAGGAGATGATATAGAAAGCTAAGGTGGGGAGAGACATTATATGGGGCCTTCCAGACCACTGCAGAGTGCCAGGACAAGAGTGCCATGAGCTGGCTTTGCTGACTGCTCCAGATGAGAATAGACTAGAGGGACCTGAAGGGAAGCTGAGAACATTCATATCCAAAACACTCACATCCAAAATAAAATAGAAGACAGGATTTTGACCTTGGTGTCAAGGAATACAAAGATACTTGCTGCTCCCTCTCAGAATCTCTGAATCCAAATTCTTCACACAAGCAAAAAGGGTTAAACTCTCTTCTTGCAGTTTGCTAAAATCTTACGATAACTCTAACGACTGCTCAGTGTGAAGACTGACAGCTTGACTCTTAGGCGAAAAGATATTTTAGGAATTATCTAATCCAGACCCAGAGGTCCAAAGAAGAGAAGCTTTTGGCTGGAAGTCATGGCGTAGGTCAGTGGCAGAATTAGGACGAGACACTAAGGCTTTTGAATTCCCAGCTAGAACTCCTAGATTCTCTTTGCATGTCATCTTTTTGCATTTTCTTGCTTTACAGACTTGATGACAGTGAAAGAAAATCATTCAACAAGCACTTACTGTGTATTTTCTATGCCCCTAGCTCTGTGCTAGGACTTCTCAGCCTCCAAAGGAAAAGCAATAAAAATAAAATGAGCCCATTTTTGCACCCAGGGTTCCAAAACAATCTGTACTTCTCTTTGAAGCAATGTTCTTAATCTTTTCTTCCTTTTTTTGAGTCATAGAACTCACTGAGTATCTAATTATAGACTTCGGAAAATGTGTAAGTACAAACCAACAAAAACACTGCATAATATCAGGGTCTTGCAGGGCTCTTGAACCCTTAGGTTATACCCTTTTTCTGAACGCTTGGACAGTTTTCTCTTGGCATTTATGAAAATAGAGCTCTGGCTTTTTAATTCACAGAGCCCAGATTGTAACCCCAACCTTCATCGTTTTCTCCTCCCTTTGTCAAGTATCTGGAAGTGAGTCCACAGTCACAGCTCCAGACCCTCCCTAAATAAATAAGCACTTCCTCGGGTGCCTCTGCCCTGCCGCTCCAGATGTCACACGGGATGGATGGCTCATTTAGGGCTCAGCGGGGCCCAGTCACTCAGCTCCTCAGTGCCATGCCCTTGTCACTCAGGGAAGCTTCCCCACCACTCTGCCTGCTTGAAAAATCCACACACTCTTTAGGGGTCCTGAGGGCATAATAAGTTCTACCATCATTCTGAAACATCCAGAGAGGAGAGAAGAGGTCTGGGACTCAGATCGTATTGTGGAAAGGCCCGTGGGGTGTTTTAAGTGGCGGCTCTGGAATGAAAGATGTGATGAAAGGAGCTCTTCTCTCAGAAGCCATATATCATGACGATTCTCCAGACAGAAGAAAGTGGGGAACAGATGGGGAAGAGCCAGCAAATGCACCACAGGGACACAGCTTGAGTGGGGGGTGGTATGAGGACAGCAGAAGCCAGCAGCAGCAACAGACAGAGGGGAAGGCAGAAGACGGGCCCAAAGGACAAGGAACTGCTTCTCATCACTGATGGAACCAAGGACAGGTCCGGGCTCATTTCCTAGTGGACAAGAGAGCCTCCTACCTGTATCACTGCTAAAGATTAATTTCCAGAGCTGAGGAAAATGAGTTGGCCTGAAAAAGGTGAGAGTACAGCTTTCAACCACAACGTGCATCATTATTATATGAGGAAAATGTCCAAAAACCCTGGGTCCTGTAGGGTGACCAGTTGTCCATATTTGCCCAGAACTGCCCCAGTTTAACACCAAAATTCCCAGACAGCAATACAGTCCCAGGCAAATAGGGATAACTGGCCACCTTATGACACTCCTAGAAGTCAGGTCCTGCTGTCTGGAGCAGGAACTAAAATTTTGCAACTCTCCCCAGCACTCCCAGGGGATTCTGATGCTAGACATGGAGAGTTTGGGCCATGAGGAACACTTCTGAGCACGTGTATTTAATTCCTGGCACAACCTCCCAGGTAGATCTGGAAAAGGGAAAGATAAGTAAGAGGGAGGAAATTCAAAAGGGATAATGATTTCTGAAATTCTAAAGCAAGTATTTCCAACACTTTGAATCACATGGGAATCATTTGGTCAGACTAGTGCTGCCAGGGCTCTTGTCTGGACAGGCTCTCTGGGGGTGGCAGGACTGAGAGCTGCAGTGTACTGTGTGGTGTCTTGATGTCCTTATTCGTGGCATCTTGGGTCAGACAGCTAAAAGCCAAGGAGAAGGACCGAGGGCACACCCCTGGACAGAATAGCACCGGACTTCAAGCCAATGGGAGAAAGGAGGTCCTTCTAAAGTGCTGTTTCTAATCCTTGGTGTCAATACCCAGCAAAGAAGCGGTTAATTGAAAGGACTACCTACTTGCATGCATTTAACTTTACCTTCCAGAAATTATAAAAAATGAATGATGGCCCTTTCTAATGGTCTGGGTGGAAGGTGCCAAGGTCTTTTCTGTGACTGAGGCAATCACACACCGTGGGTGGGTTGCAATCAAGCTTCCGTCACTGAATAGGATTACTTGTCTCTTTTCTGCACCTAATAAGAGAATAGAAAGGGTTTCCAAAAAGAAAGGATGAAAAAATAAAAGGTGCAGAAGCGGGAAAGGGGTATCAAAAGTAGTGATCAGGTATGACAAGGAAGAGAAAGAAAAGGGCAGGGGAACTGATACAACACAAAAAGCGAAATTTCAGGTCTGACCCTCTGAGTTGAGGCCCCCTTTCAACACGAAGTGGCTCACAGGCAACACAGCAGGGGCTGAAAAAGGCAGGCCATTTGCCCAAGACAAAGGGGTATATTGCGTGGCATTGATGATAGCCAAGGTCTATGGGGCAGTTAAATGCTAAACTGGCGGAGACTGTCTGAAAGCGGTGTGCCATCTGCTTGAAGGACATATCAGGAGGGAAAGGAGAGTTGCTCAGACTTCATAAACCTCCCCTTCCTTCCCACTTCCACAGGTTCTTCAGCAGATGAATGGCTCCGCAATTATACAACTGCGAAATGTAGCTCCTTGCGAATGGACAGTGGAGTTGTGCAGGAACCTAAAAAGATATAAAAAAAGAGTAAAAAGGACAGTTCAGTCGTTGGCAAAATATATAGCAAGATGAAAATGTTTCGCAATAAATCGTCATAATGGTTAGCGCTTCGAATTAGAATAGCAAATACTTTGTTATAGAGTACTTACATTTTACTTTTCAGCTATCACATGTCAAACTAAATATAGACTTGAGACTTTTATGGTACCTTCTGGAGAAAGACTGCACCTTCATCATCAAAGCAAATTTTACCAGATTTATTTATGAAGCCTATGTCTGCGGTTGGGTGTGTGCAGTGTGCAGACTTAGATAAATTAATAAAGCATTTTTAAAGGAGTTCTTCCCTGTAGAAACTTATACTCCACAGAAAAATATTCCTACTGCGACACATAGAATGCTATTCAACTTAAAACATTCACCTCTTCAGAGAAAAGATTTGTTCTTGTCTGTAATAGGATAACCCCCAAATGATGATAGAGCTGAAATTGATAACCATCATCAACCACTTGGATTTCTCAGGTACTCAGCAAGCACAGGGTAGCAGACTGCAGTAGGGCATACAGACCATGATAACAATTCAGTTTTGCCATAAATGAGCCCACAATCTGGTGGGAGGGACGGAAGGAAAACATGCTATGAAAGATAAAATTCACAATCCGGAGATAGCCTTTATTTAAGTGGCAGGTGCTTGACCCAGACCCCAAATGGTATGGAATTACGGAAGAGGCAACCACCGAAGTGGGGCTGTGGATCAATGAATGTTTTCATTGACATCTCATGAATAAGGAAGCTGAGATACAGAAAAGTTAAGCAGCTAGCTTGTGGCCATGCGGCTTTAAGTCCCAGAGACCGGGCTCAGGATCGGTGCCAGTGGAAGCATCCTTTAGAGTCCAGAAAGAAACATCTTCAGAAACAGGCTGCCATCACATTCAGTGTTAGAATTCTGAATATTATCTGATTTATCTTCCCTAACTCCAGTTGGAGATATCGAATTCTCATAGTAGAATTTGCCACTTTCCCACTCGTTGAGTCCTATTCCTCATCAGCAGCAGCAGCAGCAGAAATAGTGGGAGGGCTCCTATTGAAATAAAATCTTATGTGGAAGCCCAATGCATAACCTTCCCATTCCCAGCCCTCTTTTTTCTGACATTAACATTGGGGTAAAGAGGCATCATCCGTTCAGTTATGATGTGTTATGAAATAAACACACTTACAGTAAAGGATGACTGCCGTATTTTGCTTGTTACAAACTAATAAAATGAATACATGGATTCACAGATTGATAGTGCAGGAAGGAATGGAATACTCCCATATCTCTTTCCAGGGGCAAAAGGTTTTCTCAGTTTCCTGGGAGGAAGCTTGGTTAGAGCAACCATAAGCTTCCTTTTCTATTGCGCTTCTTTGCTTTTGAATTTAGTCAACATTCTCCATGATTCTGACAATGGTTTCTTTTTCAGATTTAGTTTCTGGAGTTGATGTATATTTGTGTCTTTTTCTATATCTTCATTGATATTTTAGTAGAGATGAAATTAGGGAGATGATGCATCAGCAGCAACTAGCCAAAGCACCATTTTAAACAGAGATCCAGTGGAAATTTAATTTGATTGCACCACAAATGTTAACTTCATGAGATTTTTCCTCCCATCAAGTGCATCTCTCCTTCCCATTAGGCATATTTGGATAGTACAAATGGATAACTTGACTAGAAGCAGAAAGAGATTCATTCCTTTCCAATTTTGAATATGACAGTTGTGAATTCAGGCTCATGACCTGTGTGCCAATTTGCAATCCAATAAAAATTTAAATGCTTGAATTATTAATGGAGAGTGAGGGATGCAGATTAAAATAGAAACATTTATAATGAGTTGACGATTCCCAGCATAATACAGTTATTCATTTCTGGGACATCTTACATGCATATCCTCGCAGTTTTTATAGCTTGTAAACTGTTTGTTGCTGGGACTCATTTTTAATTCTCTCTATTATTTTATTCTCATCTACATCAGCAGCCAGGGAAGCTGTGGATAGAAACACAATGTAACAAAATATTTCTTGAACTTTAAAATCAGACGTCCCTGAATTCAAATCCCAAATCTGACTTTTGCTTTCATTGAGTGGTGGGAAGGTAGTTAGCTTTGCTGCAGCCTTTCTGTGAGAATTGCATTCAATAAGGATTACATTAAAAAGTCTCAGGCAGTGCCTGGCATGTAGTAGTTACTCATTAATGAATGAATTTCCCCATCCTCATCTTTCTTCCTTCATGCAATCTAGAGAAAAGAGTACTCGTTGATCATGCATTAATTGATTAAATGAATCACTCATTCATTCATTCAATTGACATGTATCAGTGTCTTTTCTAGACTGGGAACTTACAGATGAAGAATGTAAAAACAGCAAGACCTGCAAGACGAAGGAGGAAAACAGATACATTAAAAATGTAATATGGACTAGAGTGAAGTGAGTGATATAGAACTATACTCAAGATGTTATGGAGACACTATAAAATGACCCATTGAATATTTTCATTGTGTTTTTGAGTATGTCCATTAAACCCTTTGAACTTTTGTGGTTCTAATTTTTTAAAATAAGCTTAATAAAAGTGCATGAGCTATATGAATCATGCTGATGCCATGTCCATGAACTATGTGGCATTACATCCAAACTTGTACATTCATTCATTTAATAAATATTCACGATATATCTTCGGGACTATCTCACACTAACTACCTATGGTCATTGTGTACTTGATTTGTCTTGTTAAAACCAACATGTGCTGTAAGTATACAATCCACACCAAATTTCAAAGACTTAGTATAAAAAGAGAATTTAAATATCTCTTAAAATGTTTAAATGTCAGCTACATGTTAAAATGATAATATTTGCAATTATTACATTAAATAAAATACATTATTCAAATTAAATTCACCTTTTTTAATGTGGCTGCTAGAAAGTATAAAATTGTATGTGTGGCTCTCATTTGAGGCTCACATATACTCTTCTATATACTGTGCTCAACCTTGGAGATGACTGTCCCCAATGTCACAATGCCTTATAGTCTGGTGGGATTTACAAACAAGTCCAAAGGGATTTACAAAACAAAGCTGTAAGTTCCATGGTAAAAGCAGAGTGCACCCTTGGAGCAAGCATATTAAAGGAATGCATAAAGTCAATCTGGCCTGTGACCAATGACAAAGACTTGTATGACAAGGTGAGCTAAGCCAATTAACCTCTACAGAGAGAAACCATGAGAATCAGCCATGTTTTCAGAACTGAAGCTGTCAGAATGCCTGGGAAAGAGAAGCCATAGGGGAGAGGGAATCCTTTACTGGTCCACTAGCAAGCCACATCCAAAAATCTGTTTGATTTTGGATTCTGTATATTTTTGCATAAACCCCCATTAGTGAAGAATTGAATTTATCTATGTTATATACCGCACACATAAAAAGCCTTTCCTTGGTTGTAAATCACTAGATTACCCTATTTATTTAATGCACCAAGGTCAGAGATGCTGGCCTTTAAGCATAAATATGACCCCAACCAACCAAAAGAGAAAAGGGATGAGGTTGTGTCCCTTGTCCTGGGAAGAAGGTGTGCTGAGCCATCTGTATTCAGATGTTCACACTCGGCCTGAATCCCCAAATAGCATGTACTGGAGTATATCAGAAGGTCCGCAGCGTTTTTCTTTTAGCAAAGCTATCTAGCCCACTGTTGGGAGATAATGCTCCCTGAGTCTCTTGAGTTTCTGCACATCTTGTAAGCACGGTAAGACACTAACTGCCTTATTTTTCCAGACTATCTTTTCTAAGGATGTTTGTATACAGGCAGCTTTGGAAGATAGATGGTGTCTCTCTCCAGAGGCAGCAGCAGATTTGTTTTCTGTCCAGTAAAACAAAGATAATGCTTCCCTTTGGGGTAAAGGACAGGTTCCTTTTCAGTTCATTACAAAAGAGCCAGATTCCCTAAACCCAAGCTTCCTCAGTGTAAACCTACTGCATAAATATCATCCACCTGAACTGTTCTTCATTGCCCCCATTGGACTATGAGGGCAACAGGAACTGATGCAAACATGAAGCTCACGTTGCTTGCTGTGTCATGAATAATAAAGTCCTTTGTCTCTGACCCTGGAGTCTCATATCTTCTGCTGACACACATAAATTTATGGTAGGCTGATTTGTACGCTTGTATTCAGGGTAAAATATAATACCCTTCATAAGTTCTTGACACTCACATGGCAGCTCAACATGGAATTATCTCCAATCAATTAAGCCAAATAGTATGAGTAGGACACAGTATTGATCACCAGTATTGGCACTTTTTTAACACGGCTTTTCTATTCCTACATCCTACAGTTATAGGCAAGCTTAGACATTAGGTATAATTTTGACAAGCCAGGCATACAGAAAGCTTTACCCTTTATTTGGATATGGTAACCCCAATCAAATGAGGATGTCTTTAGTATGGGCTTTCTTGTCTCTAGGATGTGAGGAGAGAAAGGATCTGTTGTGGATATTATTTCTCTAATGCAATAGCTTCTAAAGTGGGAGTGAGATAGTCACAGGGTGCAGAACATAATACATGAAAATAATGTATAAATAAATAAAATACATGTATTGTGGAGTATGCATAAATTTACTTTGTTTTGTTCTGTTTTTAAATCAGATAGTCTGATAAAAAATTGGGTAACCAAAGTTTTAGTGGCTCTGCGTGCTTCTGAGGACAAGCTTTCCTATGGTCTTGTTCAAAGCGCCTGACAACAAGAAAAATGCTGAATTACCCTTCAAGTGTCATTATTGGAGGGAGTGGTGATGGCACTCTGAGCATGTAAGTTGAGGATTTGCCTTTAAAAATTATTTCATTTCCGGTATTGAATGTTTAAAGGAAACTTTACTCAGAGATGCATAGATTCTCAGACATACAATTAAGTGATATGCTTACATGAACCAGAGTGCAACATGTCCATTTATAGTGGAAAACAACTACTTTCTGGACTTCAATTGCACACATTCCCTGCCAGGGCCTTCTTTACTTTGTTTTAAAGGCAGATGGCCTGGTAACGAAGTTGCTTGTCTTGTTCAGGACTCTGAGAAGTGCATTGGCTTGAAGGATATTTCTTCTGGTCATAGGGAGGTCTGAAGAAGCATTTCTGCTCACAGCACAGAGTCAGCAATAGAACTGTGTAGGTCACTCAGATACAGCATTCCTCCCCTGCCCAGCACGGGGACCATCACTTTTCCTATGCAGTTATCTCATTCTGTAAGCGCCTCCCTTGTTTTAAATGACAGATGTACGATCAATTTTAGCTATATGTAAATACAGATAAGGCAGAAAGGGGGGAGTCACTGCCAACGTTCACGGCAGTTAACTTGAGAATTTATATGTGTATATATATATACATATATATATATATGTAACTCTATACAGACATGTTCTATATTTTATAAAAATGAGATCCTACTATTCATAGCTTGAGTTAGCCTGTTGGTTTTCTTTTTTTATTTTTTCACTTGACAATGCGTATTGAACATTATTCCATGTGAATAAAGAAAGAAAAGACTACATGCATCATGGATGCACCATATTCCATTATCCCAGTGTATGATTATTTATTTGTTGATTATTTGAGTTGATTTCTATCTGGAAGTCTCAGGAAGCATTTACTGTACACTCACCACTTGGTCTGTGTTTCATGGCCATCACCAAGCCCCATAGCACCTCCTCTATCACACATGGAATGATTGCTTCTCTTTTTTTGTCTTTATACCCCTATGTCTACTTTGCTCTTATTTTTTTTTTTTTAATTTCAGTACCTAATCAGTTACGGACACATAGTAGGTTTTCTAATATTTGTTGAACTGAATCAAATAATAACATTGGGGTTAAGATCTTTCTGCAAGCATATTTTCACACTTGTCAGATAATTTATGTGAGCTTAACTCCTTGAAGTGGAATAGCTGAATGAAACACATGCAAATATGGAGGATTTTTAACATACATGAAGTGTCCATATCACTATTTCTGGTCAGTAAGAATCATCCAAGGTTGATAATCACATTTATCTATCTATCTATCTATCTATCTATCTATCTATCTATCTATCTATCTATCTATCTGTCTGTCTATTTATATCTGTCTATCTATGTATCTCTCTATCAGCAATATATATTGGTTTTTGTCCTTATTATCCTTCTGGAAATGAGAAAAGGAAGGCGGAGAGAAGAAAGATGGATCTGAAAGAGGAAGTTAGTAGCTTTCTGCAATCTCATTTCTAACTCGGTACCCTAAGTAAGTTTAGATAAATTTAATCTCATGATATATAGACACTAATCCTCAAAATATCCAGTTTTATAGATCCCTGAAATCCCCAGAGTCCCTTAATTTCCACAATCGGGATAGTTCTGTTAATGTTGTTTATGAAGAAGTGCTGCTACAATTTTATCACATCACTTTGTTCTGTCCATAAAGAACTTGCAAAATGACTTCTCATAATTCCAAAACTGGACAGAAATTTTGCTGCAAAATGACATAAAGTGACAGTGTTATAAAGTACTTCCCAGGCACTTGTGCCTGAGAGTCTTGTTTAGATAAATGGGTATTGCAGGGAATAAAATTGCAATAGAGCTCAGAATTTTCTATTTTCTTATTTCCTTCATGACTGAGAATAAGCAGGGCCCAGGTCATCCAAGGATGAGAAGTTTCACCATTTTTACCCTGCAGGCAGAAGCATTATTCTGTATTTTATGCCTTTGCCTCCTCCACTTTACGAAATGGAAAATTCTATGGCTTTGGCACACATTAGCCTGTCATATCAACTCGGGTGAAAGAGACACAATCGTGTGGCAGCCCCTTCCAATCTGGGATTCCATAGCACAGAACATATGACAAACCAGTGCTTAGTTTTTTAATTCAGTTACTCTAAGCAGTCTAAATGCATATTTCAAGCTTTGATTATTCCTCCATCAGGATTTTTATTTTTCCTTTCTTTCAATTACCCAACCAACTATAGAAAAAGCAGGCGTTTAAATGCCTATAACACCTGGATAATTGTGATTACACATGGCTTTAGAAATGGTGAGGTGTTTCTCCACAGTAAGAATTACCGAGTATATGAAACAGGTAAATTAGAAAGTAGTTTTTAACATTATGAACAGATCCACACTATTTTATGATAACTGCATTGTTAAGTGATGATGTAGAAAATGAACTAGGACTCAACTACCTTTGAACTGTAAGATAAGAGGAATATGTAAAGTGTCCTATGAGGCTGGCACAGAAATCAGGCCAGTTTAAGGAAGAGTTAGAAAACAAGTAAGCATTGAGGATAGTTGATCACTGTAAAATGATTTTACTTGATTTTCATCGAATTTTAGGGACAGATTGGTTATGTCAAGGCAGCAACGGAGAGTCTGTTCTCTCAGTGAAATGCTGAAGAGGTTTTCCAAGACACCAGAATGAGTAAGTAGAATTCGAAAGAGTGCTTAAAAGCAGGAAAGTACAAGCTGCCAGCAGCCTTGATGGTCATCCACTCCAGCTTCCTCAACATTACACCTGAGGAAAAAGACTCATGACCCCAAGAACTCATGTGTTTTAAGCAAAACACCCAAACCTAGTAACCAGATCTCCCAGTTGCAGGCCAGTATTCTTTCAACACACCTCAGTGTGCTCCTAGTCAATGAAGGCGCTTTGCCCCTGGGAAGATTTCTATTGTAATTTTCATAATCTTGACTGATGTCTTTGCATCTTCATAGGTTTGCTTCGATTGATCAAAAACTGTCAAGTCAATTGCAAATACTTTTTTTTTTTTTTTTTTTTTTTTTTGCATGGGCAGGCATCAGGAACCGAACCGGGGTCTCTGGCATGGCAGGTGAGAACTCTTGCCACTGAGCCACCATGGCCCGTCCTGCAAATATCTTTTAATTCTCCAACTTCCTTCCAGTACCTGCTTGCTACATCAAAGTGTTTGTTCATGTATCAGTGAATATTTCTAAGCAGGGCAGAGGATGCTACTTCAAAGACTTTTTGTAAAAGCAATTCATCACTTACTTAGAGGATTAGACTAAGGTTTCTTCCCGCTGAGAGGTTCCTTTTGGTTTGGAGGCTCCAGCATGCTTGCCCACATTTGTCTTTAAACACATGGCCATCAGGCTTTGCAACTCTCTAAGGCATATTAAGTTGCTTAACAAGTATCTTTCTGTCAGAACTGTTTATGTTTGTGGGGGGTAATGAGTTGGAATTACCTGAGTGTGAGAACAATTGCTTCTTCCTCAGCTGGTGGGTTCCATTCTCATCAAACACTGAGCAGAGTATGCTTGTTTGCCTTCAAGTAACTGAAAGGCTATTATAAGAAAGAAGAATTCAATTTATGCCGTTTCTGAAAGGAGAATTGGTTCAAGGAATGGAAGTTACTGAGTATCACCTCTGGCCTCCATTAGGAAGAATTTCATAACATTTAATGCTGTCCATTAAACGTTAATGAAATGAATTATCTTGAAATCCAGAGAACTTCCTGTCACTGAAGGTGTGCAAACAGAGCCTGGAAAACCACCTATTAGGGATATTGCAGAGATGAAAAGATAAATAACACATTATTTGAGTAGTTGCATTCAACTTCTTAGCTCTAATATGCTAATATTTTGTGAGGTCCTCTATTTAAAAAAATTAGATACCAAGTATCACAAAGTATCTGTGAAGCAACTTTTGTGAGTTTAGCCAGGAGAATAGATGCCCAGGCATTAGAAGACAGAGTTCCTTCCACAACAGAGCTTTTATTAACACATAGGAGACAAAATAATGCCCTGTCTAAATTCTTAAATAATGACATAACCAACTTCTGAGCCTGTGTCAAATCAGATGTTGTCATTTACAAATTCTATAAGGGCTAAAGAAGTAAGGAACATAAAGGAAGAGTTTGGATTTTAGGATGTAACTCAAAGAATGTATAGAGAGAAGTAGCAGGCAAATTAAACTTGGGGAAAGTGGTTAGTTGTGAAGTAAGACATAGAATGTGGGATATATATACTATAATAGGATTTTGGTGCAAGAGACCCAAAGCAGTAAGTAGATGTTTGGGAAGTGTATCTTTACTTCCTAATTTTCCATCACATGGCATAGAACATAGGCAGATGGGTGTTAAAAAACCTATTCTCGAGCTAATTTGCCCCTGCTTTCTTAATGCCAAGCCTTAACTGTCACTTGAAGCTTTTAAATGCTGTGCAAATAAATTGTATTTCAGCAGTCATAAAAAAATCATACTCAGTTTGTCCTTGAGAAACTTTTCCTGAATTCTGTATGATTTGAAAAGCAATTTTTTGTCAGACATCACTTTCCTTTGCTGATATTGGGTGTGTGGGGGCTGTCCACCCTTCTATATGAAAAAAATTACAAATAAGAAACCTTTCCTTGCATTTGCATAGTATCCTTATTTAGGGTGATAATGAGCAATTATTACCTTTAAAAGTAGAACAGAGAGAGAAAGAGAGGTGTAGGGGCTCTTATCCAGCCTATTCATAATCGTTGTGGTCTGAAGAGTGAAAGTGATATAAAGAAATTGGACGACTCTCACAGGGGATGCAATATAATAAATGAGAAACATTTAGAAACCAAGACAGGCAGAGGGAGTGAAATACTCGGCCTCACAAGCTCCCCAGGATTTACTGAAGTTAGGAAGGAGTGCATGATAAAAACAATCAGAGTAAATTGCAGAGCCATCTTTCACGCTGCTTTAATTAAAAAGCCTTTCATCATTTCCATCTTAAACATCTCTTTTCTCAGTCTTAAAAGTAACCACTGACTCTTCTAGGGCTTTCACATTTGTAGGCAGGAAAATTTGGTTTTCATTTCCAAGTTGTACAAAGAAAACATTTCGCATACTTTCCCTGGAAATTTTAATGAATATGTCTCTCTCTGTGACTCCATTCCAGGATAATGGATGCTATTTCTGGTGTTCGAAACCAGCTAAGACACCAACCACTTTGAAATAAAGGGTTTGAGGAATGAAAGTGTCAGAGTAGCTCTGACAAACACTAAGTGGAATAAATATAAACAACGGATGTATTAGGAGGTACTTATGATGTTAGGTATTAAGACAGCATTGAGGACATTATTATGATGTATTTAAAAGGCAGAGAAAATGTGACAACCAGGCGATTTGCCATTTATCCCTTGCTTTACACTCTCTTCGTGCATTTCTATGAGCAAACCCTTTTGCCTGGAATTCTTTCTTCCCTCCTATTCTTCGTCCAAATCTGACCCAATCCTGAAGTCCAGTCTCACTATTTATTAAAGAGAAGACAAGAGCAGCTCACACGCATAGAGGCTGGAACCCTAAGTGTGGTCAGGGAGATCATCCAAAAGCCCCTGGAATGGGCCTTTGTCTGTTATTAAAAAGAATGACTGGGCTTGTATTAAAAAGGTGATCACATTCCTCCAATCACAGGCTGTGATCACTGAGGATACAATGTATCACCTACATCCCAGCAAACAACAGAATTTTGTATAAAGTAGTGTTGACTTAAAATACACATAGAATTTCCTCTCCCAATTTGCTTTATTATTTTTTTTAACTGATTTTCTCTGTTCCCTCTCTGAAACACATCATGGGTTTCCATCTTCCTAAGTCATAGTTGTCAAGAGATGGGAGTGTTTAGAGGAATTGAGAATTTACCACGCTGTCCTCTGGGCTTTATCACTCCTTCATGAACCATGGTATGGTAGTTAGATTCAGTTGTCAACTTGGCCAGGTGAATGTGCCTAGTTTTGTTGCTGCAGACATGAGCCAATGGTACGTGAACCTCATCTGTTGCTGATTATATCTGCAGTCAGCTAGGAGGCGTGTCTGCTGCAATGAGTGACGTTTGACTTAATTGGCTGGTGCTTAAATGAGAGAGCACAACGTAGCACAGCCCAAGCAGCTCAGCATTCCTAGTCTCAGCACTCGCAGCTCAGCTCAGGCCTTTGGAGATGCAGAAAGGAATTACCCCGGGGAAAGTTGTTGGAACCCTGAGGCCTGGAGAGAAGGCCAGCAGAGACCATCCTGTGCCTTCCCACGTAAGCAAGAACCTCAGTGGAAAGTTAGCTGCCTTTCCTCTGAAGAACCAACAAAATAAATCCCCTTTTATTAAAAGCCAATCCATCTCTGGTGTGTTGCATTCTGGCAGCTAGCAAACTAGAACCCATGGCCTGAGGGGGGAAGCAGGTACTATTAAGAGGCCAACAATATATTCTTTATTGGCCAGTTCACCACTCATGAGCATTCCCTCTCCCTTTGGGATAACCCCAACATATGTCTCCTTTCTCTAAACGTCCTCTTATCTCCCCTATGTTTCAGCCACAACCATATAGGTAGGTAGAAAACCAACATTGAGAACATACAGCCTTAGCCCCTGCACAAGGATGACATGCAGATTCGTGAAGCATTCCATATTTTAAAAAAAAGAGAAAGAAAAAGAACATACATCCTCAAAGGAGCTTGCAGTATTGCATGTGGGCCTAAACCTGGCTACGTGTCAGAATCTTGTGGAGAGTTCAGCTCCCTGGCATTGAAGCATTCTTCCTAGGATTGGAAGATCCCCTGCAGGTGAGCCTGGCAAGGACACAGGTACAGCCTGCCAACTTGGAGGTGGTAAATGCCAGAGACTCATTTTCCCAGCCTCCCTGGCTTCTAGAACATGGGCACGTGACCCAGGTGCTGCCAGCTGCCACATCCGCCCCAGCTCAGAATCAGGGCTGCACAGAGGCAGACGTAGAGGGGCGTATGGCGTTCCCCAGTGGCGGTGAGAGGACGACCTATGGTGTCACAGGCAAGGGGCAGCTTCAGCAGTTCTGCCCTGCAGTTTGGGGTTTTTATTTCAGGCCTCCTCTGAGCTGCAATGCTGAGAGTTTACAGTGTATTTGTCTTAACAGCTTATTTTTATTTTAATGATAAAAACAGCATCTTTATTTAGTGTGCAGAATCTATGACAAAGTTAAGCCAAAACAGTAGTCTGTTGTTCTCAGGGAAAGTATAAATTAACAAATTTAGTGATAATTAAGCCTGGGCTCTACATCAATTTAAGTGGAGAAGCAATCTAGTGCTTGCACAGATTGGAGGAACACAAAAACACCATAAGTAATGATATATATATATATATGCAAATATATAATAAACTACAGCAAATCTCTTTATTGAAAACTAATAAATCAAGCAGATAAAATTCTGCTTATGTGTGGTTCATAATACTTAAGTGTGACTAACTTTCACAAGGAAAGATCAGAAACTAAATCACAGAAATCTAACCATCAAAGGACAGCTCAGTTCTACAGAGAATTAACAGCTTTTTGAGGTATAGGTTAGTTTACGCATATAATATTCACCTTTTTAAGAATACAATTCAATGATTTTTTGTGATTTCACAGAGTTGTGCTACCTTCACCACAATCCAGTTATAGAACATTCCCATTACCTGAAAAAGATCCCTTGCGCTGATTTGCAGTTAATCCTGGTTCCCCCCCCCAGCTCTGGACAGTTGTTAATTTGCTTCTGTCTCCTTAGATTTGCCTTTTCTGGATATTTCTTATGAATGGAATTCTATAATATGTGGTCTTTTGCACCTGGCTTTTTTCACTCACCTTGTTTTAAGGTTTATTCACACTATGGTACGTATCGGTATTTGATTCTTCCCATGGCTGAATGGGTTTCCGACAGATGGCTATCCCACATTTTGTTGATTCATGTAACAGTGGTTGGATACTTGAACTGTTTCCACTTTTTAACTCCAGTGGATAATGTTGCAGTCGCACAGGGTCTTCTGAATATTTTCTTCTTAAACCCTTGAGAGGAGTTTATTCTGCTATTTACAAAAACATTGCTGATAGATTCAAGGAGACTTTCAAAATTATAACTTCCTAGGACCCACGTCAACTACTGCCATAATTTTCAGGTCTGGGACCCAAGAACCTTTTTAATAAGCTACCTATTGGGTGTAGCCTAAAACTCAATTATGCCTGCTTCACAATTATGTCTGCTAACTCTGTGAAGCAGTATCAGGAGTCATTGCTTTAAGAGACAACAAGTGTGTGGCTTTTCCTGCCTCGGTGCCTTTGACTGTACACTTTTTTCTGTCTAGAACATCTCCCACAATCTCCTGCTCTATAAAACTTCACCCCACTTAATTTCCCTTTTTAAGAAAACAGCACATTCCTTTAATTTGAAATAAATATTCCTCCTCTGTGTTCCCATGACCTGATCTGCTTTGGTTATCAAAACCTGCCTTTTAAGATATGTTTTTTTTTTCATATTTGACCTTTTCCTTCTGTTGTTGTTGAAATCCAAAAGCCTCAAGATAAGAATTGCTTCCCCAAATTTTCTCCCTTAAATGTTTTTTTAAACTCAGTTCCCACGTCTGTGCTTGCTAATGCAACCCAAACATAGTTAATGATTCATTGTACTTCTGTCTGTCTGCCTCTTCTATTTCAGGCTCCTGGACAAAGGGAGCCTTGACTTGGGCAAGCCTCTGCATCATCTAGGTATTCTAAGGCAGTAGGTCAACTTAGCCTCGTTGTCAGGTCCCAGGGAGGGTGAAACAATTGATGTGTGGACATCACTTGGAGAAACTTTGGTCCACATAGATGCTAGAGCCAAAAATGCAGTTGCTGTACTTTTGCATGCTATCCTCCAGGCTGTCTCTGTTTTAATTTTCCTTTCTAAATAATTCATTCTACTTTAATCTTGAGGACCAGGCTGACCACTCCAATTTCCCTACAGATCTGAAGGATGGCTGTCTTTTCCTACCACAAGATCTTGTACAATGCGTGGAGCTACCTGTACCTCAGCTGGCCTTGCTGGGCTCTGGGCATGGTCTTTGGTCAGCCCACCTCTTGATTCTCAGCATTCACAGGCAAAGTTTCTTTCTTTTCTCTCTCTTAACCTTGTTGTTAATGCTTTTTTTGGTGGTCTGTTTCTTAAGCTTTTTGCTTCCAAATTAGTTGATTCAGGAATTGCTTCTTTATTCTGAATCTGTTTGTAAATCATCATGGGTCACATTTCACCATATGGAAACAGCATGAAAGAAGAAACAGCCACAGTCTTGCCCAGAGCTGAGCACTGTGGTGAAACAGACATTTGGAACACAGATCTGGCTTATGTGTTTGGCTCCAGAGGCACAGCTCCGTGGGCCAAGGAGCAAACCCAAGGGAGCACCCCGCCACAGTCCCCATTTCCATACCGGGTGCCAACTGGTACATCCAATCAAGCACATCATCCAGCCTGGAATCAGAAGTTTCTGGAGTCCAAGGAAAACAGAACTGCAAAAAACCTGGGCTAGCAAAAGGGGCAGAACTCCAACTTCTCACGGTGAAGGCAGGAATTCCAGGAAGTCTTTGTTCCTAGATAAGGCCTGGGCTGGCAGAATAACCAGTCAGAACTGAAAGATAGTGGCAAATCTGTGGACCAAGAAGAGGTGTGAGAGAGGGAAAAGGAGGACATACAGGTCTCTGACACCAGAAGGCCACATGATATGATGTTATCAGATTTTGCATCTTGAAGCAAGATTAAAGTCTTACTCTAAAGGAGGGGTGTGCCAGTTTGAAAGGATGTATGTACCCTCAAAAAGCCATGTGTTAACCCTAATCCCATTTTGTAAAGGCAGCCATTTTTTCTAATCCCTATTCAGTACTGCATGTTTGAGACTATAATTAGATCATCTCCCTGGAGATGTCACTCAACCAAGAGTGGTTGTTAAACTGGATTAAGTGGAGATGTCTCTACTCATTTGGGTGGGTCTTGATTAGTTTATGGGAATCCTATAAAAGAGGAAACATTTTGGACAATGCAAGAGATTTCTGAGAGAGCAGAGAATGACATAGTCATGAGAAGCAGAGAGTCTACCAGCCAGCAACCTTTGGAGATGAAGAAGGAAAATGCCTCCTGGGAAGCTTCAAGAAAGGAAGTCAGGAGAGAAAGCTAGCAGATGATACCATGTTTGCTACATACCTTTCCAGATGAGAGAGAAACTCTGACCCTGTTTGCCATGTACCTTCTCACTTGAAAGAGAGGCCCTGAACTTCATCAGCCTTCTTGAACCAAGGTCTCTTTCCCTGGATGCCTGTGATTGGACATTTCTATAGACTTATTTTAATTGGGACATTTTCTTGGCCTTAGAACTGTAAACTAGCAACTTATTAAATTCCCCTTTTAAAAGCTATTCCGTTTCTGGTATATTGCATTCCGACAGCTAGCAAACTAGAACAAGGGGAGAAAAAGCTGTTGAAATACTTACCATCTCAATCACAAATGATACAGAAACTGGAAAATCTAAAAAACATAATTAAATTAGGAGTATGTTTCTGTCAGAATAAACTAGGTCATGCTGCCAGGAACCAAACCCGAGAGCCACTAGCTTAAAACAGCAAAGGTTTATTTTATCCATGTCCATCGCTTGTTGGAAGGGGTGGTGACCTGACTCACCAAGAAATCCAGCTGACGAGAGCAGGTCACTGTGCCAGAGGAAGGGGCACTTCTGGAAGTTGTTGAACAAGCAATTAATGGTCCAAGCTAAAATCTATACCCTTCTCTTTTGTTCACAACTCACTGGCTAGAACTAGTTACATGGCTCCGTCCAATCATAAAACAAAAACAGAACATTGAAGAACTAGAAATATTTGTTGTTCAGCATTAGTAACTATCCAGGTCTCTCATGTGTTGAAATTATCCATATATAAAATAATTAAAAAATATAAAAACAGGGTTTCAATTACAAACAGAGGTTTATAAAGCTTTACGATGAACTTCTTTCTGCTGTGGCAGCGTAAAAAGCAGTGACTAACCTAATCACACAGTGGTATCCACAGTTTAAATGTGAGGTTCTCTTTGCCCCACCCTACTCCACGTCAGTGCCTTCTAGTCTGTATCTGAGGCTCCAAAGAGGACAGAGGCAATTACTGACAACTACCTCATTTCCTGATCTTACCTTTGGGTCCTAGAATGTGGCCGTTTTCCTTTTTCTTTCTCTCCCTCTCTCTCCTTTGCCATCCCCCTACCTCTAACAACTATCACATAAGCATCCTATCAAGTATCCCATATTTTTCTGCACTTCATCTCCAAGAATATTTTTCCCTGCAAAATAATAGACAACTGCATTTAGTGATAATTCACCTACATTGGCTCCAACCAGGCTAGGCACTACCAAAGTTAACCTGGTTTGTATTTTGGATTTGCTTGCTTCACGAACACAGAGAAAGCTCATAATTTAAAGAAAAATCTGATTTGGAATTTCTCTAGGCCATCACACAGAGAGTAATGTCTTCAAACCATCATATCTTAAAGAGAAGTTCGGGAGAATGTGCTGATATCAAAATAATGCAAACAAAAGTGTATTTTGTGTTAAAACAAAACAAAAAAAACAATATGGTCTATGCTACTTTCTTTAAACACAAATCAGATTTGCTATAAAGCTTTTAAATTGGACAAATGATTGTGGGCCACCATCTGACTAAATGAAACAGGAAAATTTAACCAAAATTTGGAAGATTTGGGGCTGTTTGCAGCCTGAATATCAACTGATAGGGAACATCAATTACTCAGATCTGTACCCTTAAATTTTCATGAGCCTAGAAATATGCTGGTGAGCCACTGCACCTCAGAGATAAAAATCCTGGGGGAAATCTGCAGCACTAAGCAATTCAGAAACAAACAAGACAAAAGAGAGACTTTTGCACATGTTATAAATTAAAAACATATTTATGCCGACTAAGTATATGTTTTATTAAAGGTGAATTCTTGTCTTCAGCTCCATGGAGAAGGAAACAAGGGCAAATTTATTCAATAGAGGTTTTGTTCCCTCCCAAACTTATGTGTGTCATGGAAAGAAAATGAAAGACTGGTCTTGGGACCAGTAAGGAGGCAGTAAGGAGGCAGTGTTGGTCACAGATTTTCCTCTTGTATAACCTAATCCCTACTCAGGTGAGTCAAAAGGTGGACACTTAGGAGACTAAGCACCAGGTAGCAGTGTCAGCGTCACAAAGCACCATGGATTGTACTTGTCTGTCTCCTATTATTATCAGTAGGAAAAAGCTTGGTAAGGCAAAACCATTATCTAGAACAGGGGTTGGCCAACTATGGCCCCTAATCGAAATTTTGCCTCCCCTCTGATTTTACATAATGTGAATGAGTTGGCTTGGGATTTTTAAAGAT
This sequence comes from Myrmecophaga tridactyla, assembly GCA_004026745.1. Classification (NCBI taxonomy): domain Eukaryota; kingdom Metazoa; phylum Chordata; class Mammalia; order Pilosa; family Myrmecophagidae; genus Myrmecophaga; species Myrmecophaga tridactyla. Next base: position 27,725 of record PVIY010018945.1, read on the forward strand.
CCAAGAAAAAGTGACATGGATGGAAATGTTTCTAACATAACAAGGTTCAGCCACATGTGTTTTCTTCTGCTTTGAATGAGGCTAATTTAGATGAAAATGTATGTTTTGGTCCATTTGGTAAGAATCAATGCTATGCTTTTTATTATTACACAATTATGTCATCAACTGATAATGATTATGCAAAGTGGCTAATTATTTTCATGATTACTTCAGAATAAGCCTTCTAGGAAACAGCACCTACTCCTTTGAAATGTGTAAAAGTCTAATTTTATCAATCATCAGCAGATCTGTTCTTTTTCTCTTAGGTCTGGGAAGAACATCTGTTTATCTTGTTCTCTGAGTATCTACAATGACTTGGTCATGCCCCATTCTTCCAGTTGCAGAGACCAGAGAGCATGCCAGCCAGGTTCTTCAATGAAAGGTGTGGACCTGGAGACTGACAATTTGATTTTTTCCCGTGCATTTCTCTCTCCATGCTTTATTAAAATTTGATTGCTTAAAAAGCAATAAATAAACATCTCAGCAGAGCTCTGCTGATAAATATATTGAATTTCATCTAATTATAAGCAACAGATTCCATGATCTCTGGCACCTGGGAGCCTCACCTGACTCTTTTTGTATGTCACTCTTCACAGGCCCCAGAACTAGGGGGTGTCTGTTGTTTTCAGATTACAGAAATAAAGATGGAGCTTTCTTCTCTTCCTTCAGATTGTAGTTTCAATCCCACCTCCTCCATTTAGCTTTCCTTGATTACTTCATACAGATGGGATATCTTCTCTAGCTTAAAGCCCAACTGCCTCTGAAGTGTTCTTACAACACTTGTAACACATAGCTCGATATGGCTGCCATTTGAGTAATACTTGAGCATCATTTAGAGGTGCAAAAGATCTCGTTTCTGCCCCAATAACCCCAATTAGTAGCTCTATGCTAACTAGACTCGGTTCCTTTATTTGAAAATGGGAATGATAATTTCTTTGTCTATCTTAATAGGATTGTTGTGACATCCAAGACTGACAATGCATGTGTCAGATCTTCCTAAACCATCAATGTTAATGCAGAAACATCACCTATGACATGTCTTCAGAAGCTAAGCTATGATCCTACTGTTCCTGCATGCCCAGGAAGCCTGCTACTAAACAGAAGCTCAACATTCATGAATAAATGTAAGAATGGATGATTAAGTTAATCAATTCATTGATCAATAAAGAGATAGAAGTTCCTAAGGAGAGGCCCAGAGTGCAAAACAGGCACGAAAGGAGTGGAAGGAAGAAAGGGGAGATAGAAAAGCAAGAGACAGGAATAAAGAAGCCCTCTTTCAGGCTGCTAGTCCTGCCTCCAGATGCTACAGGAATCTCGACCCTGTATTCTCATCACTTTGGCTAACATTTTGAGTCCTTACAATGGATTATTTCATTAACTCAGTAATCCCATGAAGTAGGTACTAGCATTAGCCCCATTTTACAGATGAGGAAACTGAGTCTTGGGGGCACACATATAACTTGCTGAAGGACATACGGTGGGGGAGTCAGGATTTCAACTCCCATCAGTCTGATTCCAGCACCCGCACACTCAAGCACTATGCTATGCTGTCTTCCCAAAGACCAGCATGTTAAGTGACAACATTTTACAAACCTCTCCATGCTGCAGTGGAAGATTTTCACCTGCTTTTAAAGACATCATTACCTGAAAGAGACCTACAGGCTCCTTGAGAGGTTCTGGCTCTGCCTTTCTTTATTTGACTTTTCCATGCACATGGGCCTCTTACACTAGACTCTCATCTTCCTAAAAGCTGGATCTGTGTATTTCTCACCCAGTGCCTTTTTCTTAGGTATTGTTGAGCAAATACTTGCTCAGTAAATAGGAAAAGGTTCCAGCCAGGAGAATGGGAGTGGCAGAGGTTCTCAAACATCAGTGTGGCTAAAAATTCACTCAGAGTGTCCATCAGGATAACAGATGTCTGGGTCCCTATCCCTAAAAATTCTAAGTGTACTTAAAGTAAGGCCCAAGAAACTTTCATTTTAATAAGCAACCTCAAAGCTGTAGATCTTCAAAAAAACTCAAAAAACTTTCATTTTAACAAGCATCCCTCAAAGCTGCAGCTCTTCAAAAAAAACTAAAGATGGATGAAACCTGAGAAAAAGGTCAAATCTCTTGTCCCAATTCCAGGCTTACTATTTTGTGAGTCATTGTTTTAATTCACTTAAGTGACCCATGAGAGAGTATGATCTTGTTATAAGTGGCTTCTCAACTTCAAGTGTCAGCCCACTTGGCTGGTTTGCTTGTTGATTTTTGTGCTCCAGGTGTAAGCGATAAAAACTTTCAGTTATCCTCCTTTTCTACACATTTCAGTTCTTCTTTCCATGGAATCCTATTTTTTCACCTTAGAGAAGAAACTTGTCTTCCCAGGTTATTTATTTGAGGCTGCCCAACTGTTCCTAAACACAATGGAAATCTAAAATGACGTTATCATTTCCCCCCAACTTTTCTGTTGAGTCACATTTCCAATCCATTCTTCTTTATTACCTTTAAGATATCCTGTGTAACTAGGGCCTTATTTCCATAATCTTCTGAAAGAAACCATCATGAAATTATCAGTGATATAATTTTTTTTCACAAATAAGCTCCATTTTCGTTAAATGATATTTTGAGAAATGTCCAGATGGCTGAAGTTACCAGCTCTAAATATATTTCATCTTTTTACCAGTTTTTCAGTGCAACTGGGAAAGTTTCATGCAATTCTTCCAGGTGGCTTAATGAAAACCTTGACCTGTCCGTTGAACTAAAAGAGTAGGTTTGGGATAAAGATGTGATTGGAACTTGTGGAAGCTTCAACCTGAGCCTAAAGTTGATGAAGTAAACTTAACCTTTGAGGTTGGAATCAGTAAGGAGGCAGTGTTGGTCACAGATTTTCCTCTTGTATAACCTAATCCCTACTCAGGTGAGTCAAAAGGTGGACACTTAGGAGACTAAGCACCAGGTAGCAGTGTCAGCGTCACAAAGCACCATGGATTGTACTTGTCTGTCTCCTATTATTATCAGTAGGAAAAAGCTTGGTAAGGCAAAACCATTATCTAGAACAGGGGTTGGCCAACTATGGCCCCTAATTGAAATTTTGCCTCCCCTCTGATTTTACTATTTTGTGAGTTATTGTTTTAATTTACTTAAAACGTGTAACGGGAACACAGTCACGTTTACTTGTTTATATATTGTCACTGGCTTCTCTCCTAGTGGCAGACTTGAGTAGTCACAGCAGAGACTGTGCATGTACAAACCTAAAATACTTGCTATCTGTCTTTTTAACAGAAATGTTCACCAGCCTCTCATTTAGAGTAAGTTCCTCCAGCTAAATAAAATATATGACTCAGGAGCAATGGGATGAAAGAAGGTCATAGACAAAGATGAAATTGGTCTCCTAAGCTTTTAATTTCTCATCCTGATCCAAAGGGGCGGTGCATAGAATACATAGAGCTTGGAGGCATTCTCTGCTAACACAATTCAGCCCATACCTATGCTCCCTCCCAACCTCCAGCCATAGGCCAAAGGTTTTATATCAGAAATAAGTTTGAATGACCATAAACGTGCTCCCTCCAGGATCCTCCACCCTATGCTTGCCCCTTCAATTTGCTGATTGCTGTCAAACCGTGGAGGGCTGCTGAGACTCCCAGGTGCTGCCTTGCCTGCTTTGTGGGATTCTACCTCATTTTAGGCCCAGTTCTAGCAAGGGGGAACCACTGACCTGAGTGACTTAGTTCAACCACTGACAGGAATCCTTTTATCCAACTACTACTTCCCATTGAGGTCCATAGCTGTAGGTAATGGCTTTGAACTAATGATGAATTTGAGGTTGAAGAGAAACAGTCAAATACCAAGGAGGAGATCAAGTGGAGAAGCATGACTTTACATGTGAAATCTATACTCGGGGCCAGTTTCTGGACAGTTGCATTCTTTTTTATGGTTTTTAATTTCTCCCTGACCGAAAAAAAAAAAGAAAAGAAAATTGTGTAAAAAAAAGGGCAGTGCAATGGTGGCTCAGTGGCAGAATTCTCACCTGCCATGCCAGAGACCAGGGTTCAGTTCCCGGGGCCTGCCCATGCCAAAAAAAAAATTGTATTATTCTGCCTTGACCGTCACTGTGTATCTTCTGTGCTCACTTCCTATGAGCCTGAGGCTTGAGGCACAGGACCCATTCCTGGCAACAGAGCAGGTCATTCAATGTTTTTTTATTTTATGGGGGCCAAAGTGATGAGAGCCCCTTCTAAGAGTGAACTCTTAAAAGCAAGCCTGTTTCACAATAAAATAGCTAATGTGTATTGATTGAATAAAGACCAGGTGACAGGAACTTAAAACTAAAATATATAACCTAGAAGAGGAATGAAAGGGGCAACAAGTACTTTGCAAACCGTCTGAGGGCCTGAGGTTTTTTGGTTTAGGAAAATAAACCTAGAGGAAGAGTTAATGCATGCCACTGAGATCAAATGTACCTTATTCCCCAAACCCATTTGTCCCTGAAGGACGTTGCTTTAGTTTGCTAGCTGCTAGAATGCAATATACCAGAAACGGAATGGCTTTTAAAAAGGGGAATTTAATAAGTTGCTAGTTTACAGTTCTAAGGCCTAGAAAAATGTCCCAATTAAAACAAGTCTATAGAAATGTCCATTTTAAGGTATCCATCCAGGAAAAGATACCTTAGCTCAAGAAGGCTAATGGTTCAGGGTTTCTCTCTCAAGTGAGAAGGCACATGGCGAACACAGTCAGGACTTCTCTCTCAGCTGGAAGGGCACATGGCAAGCCTGGAGTCATCTGCTAGCTTTCTTTCCTGGCTTCTGGTTTCATGAAGCTCCCCGGGAGGCGTTTTCCTTCTTCATCTCCAAAGGTCGCTGGCTCGTGGGCTCTCTGCTTCTTGGTGCTGCAGCCTTCTCTGCTCTGTCCGAATCTCTTCGTTCTCCAAAATGTTTCTTCTTTTACAGGAATCCAGAAACTTATCAAGACTCACCCAAATGGGTGGAGACATGTCATCACCTAAATCCAGTTTAACAATCACTCTTGACTAAATCATATCATCCAGGGAGATGATCTGATTACTGTTTCAAACATACAGTATTGAATAGGGATTATTCTACCTTTATGAAATGGGATTTTGATTAAAACATGGCTTTTCTAGGGGACATGCATCCTTTCAAGCCAGCACAGTGGTACTAGTCTGTTAGCATCCTCAAGCAGATCCTCTGAGCCTGCCTCTGCAGCTCCTCCAGTTCTTACCTCTTGACTTCTGGGGCTATGTCATTCTACTCTGCTCTCTCTGAATCTCCTTTCTCCAAAATGTTTCCTCTTTTATAGGACTCCAGAGACATCAAGATCCACCCAAATGAGTGGAGACATGTCGTCACCTAATCCAGTTTAACAACCACTCTTGATTAAATCACATCTCCAGGGAGATGATCTATTACAGTTTCAAACATACAGTATTGAATAGGGATTATTCTGCCCTTATGAAATGGGATTTGATTAAAACACGGCTTTTCTAGGGAACATACATCTTTTCAAACCAGCACTGACGTCAATTTCTCAAGCACAGGGACATCCAGTAGCATGCAAGTCCTGACCCTCTTGGCCAAATACTGACCATTTACCTAGTTTGTTAAATGCCTAAGTCAACCAGAGGGTTGAGCAAGACCCCTAGGACTTATTTACAGGCACTGGAACTCAACTTCCAATCCAAATAGATGCCGCCTTTTGTTTCAGTCAAGTAAAAGCTGTTGGTGTGAATGGCAAGGGTCCCTTTGAGCCATGGGTGAAGGCTCTATGTTTTTTTCCAAGAACCCTGTGATGAAGAGGATAGTTATGCCAATAATGACGGTGAGGATAACTGGCCCTGTGCTAGACCCTGAGCTAATGGCATTATCTACACCGCCTCATGAAATACTCCCAACCTCCCTTTAAGGTGGGTGCTATTAGTAACATCCCAATTATAGATGATTCAACTAAGGCTACCAGAATGCAATGGCTTATTTACTTCTCTCTGTCTTTTTTACCCTGAAGGCCTTCTTTAGTAGATACATTGACCTTTTCATTTTAAATTCCAGAAGTGACCCTCAGATGAGAAGATTTTCCAGTGTTGCCTTAGCATCCCACAAAAATTTGAAGCTCTACATTTTCACTTCACTGTTTACATTCCAAATATGCCCTATGGGACAAGACTTTCAGTGTATCCAAACAGAGAGGCGTTCCTTCCATATCTGCAGCCATGTGATTAATAATAATAAAGAGGTTTCGAGAGGGAAAATTCCATCATCTCTGGAAGGATTGAGGCATAACTATCTGAGGAACTTCAAAATGTGCTTTCTTGGGAGCTCAGATAAGGCAGAAAGGGCTAATTCTGATTCAATATGCAGTGTTTCTATCATTTAAATATATCAAAGACAAAAATATTAGAATCTGCGAGTATTGGGATTCTGATTTGAAGATAGATTCTTAAAAGTATATCGTAACAGTAAGTTCTGGAGGTTTTGATTTAAGACACAATTGGGTTAAATCCTGACTCTCTACTACTTACTACCTGTGTGACTTTTCTTAAGCGTTTACTCTCCCTGAGTCTTACGTTTCCTATCTGTAAAACTGCCTTTATGATATCTACCTGGCAGAATTCCATGTGATAGCTAACAATCTTAAAATAGGTCCCAGTGCATAGTATGCATTCAATTAACTATAGTCATAAATGTAACTGAGAATTATTATGCTTCACATTTTCAATATGCACTAATACTATTTTTTTGTTTTTTTTTAATGTGAAGTGTGTATGCATGAATTACTGGTTGAAGCAGAAAATTGTTTTTCTCTTGCTTTTATATTCAGTCTTTTGTTTTTAGAATCATTCTAAAATGTTTGGGGCATTTTTTCCGTCTTAGTAAGTTCAGTACATAATTGAATCTCTCTTTTATCAGAGTTCCTCACAGGACTTTATGGACATTCATTTGAGTTTCATTTCTCATTATTGCACACTGGAGAAGGAAATTATGGATATCAAAGATTAGGCTTGAATATCTTCCAACTCAAAACAAAATTAATCAAATTTTACTTCTTTGACTAAAACCTCAAAATGGATTTGTTCTCATTTTGAACTAATACAGCAAGTATTTAAGGAGGTCTTAGATCTTAATAGCTCTACTGGTGCTGTTAGTTGTGATAGTAGCAGTAATAATAATAATAATAATAATAATAATAATAAGTAGTAGTAGTATCGCAAAGTTCTGCCTAGAAAAACTCTGACTTTATATTGATACTTTTCCCCTCAATAAATAAAGAGAGAAAAATCCATTGAATTAGAGAAAAGAAATTTATCTCATCCCCAGTTAGCACATTATTCTATAGGAGGATGTAAGAATTCCATGGAATATGTCTATAGGGCAGGGCATGTAATTGGTCATAGTTGTGGTTATCAAACTTGAGCTTGCATCGGAATCACCTGGAAGAATTGTTAAGAAAAAAATTTCTGAGACCCACCCCTAGATTTCTGACTCGGTGGACAGAGGCAAGACTGCATTTCCAACAAATTTCCAGTTAACACTGATGCTGCTGGTCCAGGGACCACACGTTGAGAATATCAGCATTCTCCAAGAAGATGATAATTTCTAAGTCTGCAGGGCGTATCTTGTAAAAGAATGATCTCTTTAACAAACAAGTGGGGTTCTCTTTTTAATAACAGTCTTTTTTCTCATTCTCCTCACTTAGGTTTCCCTGAGACTTATTCTTGCAGAGCAGCCTCCAGTTTTGTGTGTCACATCTATGCAATTGACTCTCACGTCTCTATGCCTAATTTCCCCATTTCCACAGAGCTTCAAGTCCAGATCTGCACGTGTTCTTATTCATCAAGAATTTGGAGAACAAATGAATATGTAGATGAATAAATGGATGGATGAACGGATGTGCAATGCCCAAAGTTACCTGAAGAACTGGAATGCTTTTACTTGAAGTCCTCTTGGTTCTAAATCTCTGCCCCTAATCTAAATTAGCTGCAGAAGGAAATGTTTTCTAATTATGTATGATATTTTATGAAAATGATAATGAGAGGAAAGAGGTGGGAGAGAGTGAAGCTGAGCTGCAACTGCTGTAATTTTATAGCAGATCTAGGAAACAAACATTTTTAAAATGCTGCAGTGTGCTACGGGTGAGCTATAGGAAACCCTAATTTGTCTCTATGCCTTTTCTTAACAATTATTGTAACTCCCAATATCAGAACAAGTTTATATGAATTACCTATTTCAAAACACACTCTTTTTTTCTCATTTTGGACCCTTCCAAAGCTGATTACCCAGTCCTTTCCAACTTTCAATGATCTTGGAACATAGCTTATGCCTACAGTTTACATTTTCAACCTACAATGGCCCTTATTCCACCAAGTTAGGGGAACAACTGTAAGCATTCTCTCTGCTGCTAAATACGATTATCACATTGATTCATTAGGGGAATTTTAAATTAAAAAGAAAAGAAGCCATTTTTGACGTCTGAACAATGGCAGTTTCACGTCTCCATCTCTCCACTTTAACTTCTGCCTCGAATCTGAGAAACCTGATCAGAAAGCCCATGTGTGCTCTCAGTTGCTGCCACTGACTGAAATTCCAAATCATGCAAACCTTAGCCTGCTCAGCATCATCCTCACTCCAGTTCCAACCTTCGCCATAGAAAAAACCCCGAGGCCATCCACCTTCCCTACCCACTGTTTTTTCACACTAGACGGAACCAAGCCCTTCTCCTTGGGGAAGGTGTTTGCTGTTTACTATGTGTTTAATATTCTTGTTTCACAATCCAATCTAGGCAAGATTACTAATGACCCAGATTCTTCAGGAATGAAGGTTTGTGCCAACCCTCCAGGTACAAGAACCAAGGCCAGTGGAGGTGCCTGCTGAGAGGAAAGGGAACATGGACTGGGTAGTGGAAGAAGGTGGTTATAAATATCAGCTGTGACCATGTGACCAGATGCAGAAATAAGAACTTTACTGGTTGGGAGTTTCTTCCTCATTTTGTTATGCAGACGTTTGCATATAGACATAAAGCAATTATCATTGTTTCCTTCCCTCTCTTATCCTTTTATCATATAACATACGTTGTACTAATTTATGTCACAGTACTTACGTTAAATGATATCAAGGGTAAGAGTGATAATTACCCAAGACTTGCATCCTCTTCAGGGGAAAGGATTAGCACATTTTCAGTAGTAGGCAGGACAGTTATGTTATGTTAGGGAAGGGATCACACTGCTATTGTCTTTATTTGGAGATCAAGTATGGTTGAGGAAATGTGTATGGGGGCCAAGTTCACAAGGGGTGGACTGTGATGCTTAATTTCATGTGGCAACTTGGTTATATTATAGCGTCCAGTTGTTTTGTCAAGCTGCTTCTGGCCTGATTGCCTCTGTGAAGGTATTCAATAGATGGATTTTGCATCTATTGTCTGTTATTGCATCCACAGCTGATTGCACCTACAACCAATAAGGGATACTGCTTCTCAACAATGAGGAGAATCTCCTCATTCAATCCTTTGGAGATCTTAAAGCCAAAGCTGAGGACTTCAGAAATCAGAAGGAAGAATTTTAGTCTTTCCTTGATCCAGTCAGCTTTTCCTGGGGAATTCAGTGTCACATTTATTGGATATTGGAGTTTCCAACTTGCTGCCTCCCATACAGAATTCATACTTGGAATTACCATGGTCCCATGGGCCAATTCCTATAATAAATCTCTTAATATTTACATATGTATACATTATATGTATGTGTATATATTACCTGTCAATTCTCTTTCTCTGGAGAAGACAGACTAATACAGCCACTAAGCAAGTTTTAGGGAGTTTTGTTACCCAACTTGGTTCATATATTGTTTCCTAAGCTGATTTGACCTTGAAGCACTTCATTTCACTAAACATTTAATTAACATCTCCAGAAACAGAATTTCAGAAATAGGAAGTTAAAAGATTTTATCCTTTGTCACTTAGTGCTTAATTAGCATCCTAAAGAATATTCTGGGAAAGTAGAACATAGTTGGCTCCTAACTGAAGAAATCTTTCTCAGGAGCTTGTCACAGGGCCTTTTATGTTTAGACATATGCGCATGTCTAGAGAAAGAACCAGGTTAAAGGATTTTCTCTCTTCCCAATAGAGAATCAAATGGAGTCCTCATCAGTGATAATTTCATAGCTCTCCCTGACCTTGCTTCTGGAGGTAAAATCTTAATAAATCCATGAAGTAAAAATGATCTGCCTTGCAGTTGGGAGAATTATACTTAGCATTCCTTGGTAATAAATGAGGAACTATGATTTACTTGCTCATCTTTGCTAAATGTTTTCAAACCTGAATCCTCTTTTATTTTATCACCAAGAATTATAATAACTGTCATATAATTGAAATTAAATAAACATTGCAAGTAAATCACTAACAACTACAGGCAGTTATTAATAAGACACTTGAATCAGCAGCTCTCAAAGATTATTTTGACAGTCTTCATAGGCTTACTTTGTATTTCATTAAGACATCTTCTTCAACTCACTGACATTCACTGTGCTCCACTGTCCTAGTCATTTTCTTTCACACCAAGAATTGGGATGTGTATCTCCTGGTCCCCCTTTCTTCTCCTTTCTTTTTTTTTTTTATCCAATAGAATGGTGTGTTTCCAAGTAAAAGGGTATTTCCATTTCTAAACAGTAACTTTGCATCCTATTCCAATAACAAATTCTAAGCTTCTTTCAAAGTCTTTCTCTAAAGCTTTACTTTAATCTTTTCCAAACAGAAGGCAGCTGCTTACAAAGAATTTAACATGTTAAATTCTCTGAAGCATGACTGACCATAGATATCAATGTGGAATGTGTCTATCTAAATAATGTAATTTGATGGGGCATGTGGAAAAGCCTCATACACTAAAATGTCAGTCCCACATCCTGTAATTTCAATCATTACATATTCACTCATGGGGATTTAAGACTTCGTGATCTTTAAGCTTAATATATTAAAAAAAAATCACAACTCTGGAAGGCATTAATCCCTATCAGCAAGCCCCTGGATTAACAATTATGGATGCATTTGACAATCTCTAGAGAGGAAAGTTTTATAGAAGTCAGACACAAATAGGAGGAGGTTGCAGGATAAATGACGTTTCATCCATCCATGCCCAGAGAATTTTTTGGTTAGTTCAATTCCTCTTCACTCCACTCAGCTCTCTTATTCACAAATCACTTAAAAAACTGAAACATTTTCTCCTTAAAACATGGATTCTTGCAGAAATCTTTCCCCCCATAACTCTAAGAGAATACACTAAATGATTTGCTGGCAAGCTAGTAAATATGACACAGTCAGAAAACATTTCTGATGTGAGCTTCTGAGAATGGCATAAGTTGTGGCACAGTTTGTGGTCCAAACCACATCTCTCTACACACATATTATCCTTTTTCTATCAAAAAATGTATGTTGTAAATATATTCCAGGATCTTCAGGCTTAACATTATAAAATATTTTCACAAAGGTGTTTGATGGCATTAAAAAATTGGAAAATAACCTGAAGGATATGGTCTTGTGGGTTTAAAAATATTTTCAACAACAGTTTGGTGTTTAGGAGAGATTACAGTTAATCTCAGTACTAAATTTCTAAATAAGTTTAGGGTTTTTGGATTTCATGCTAGAGACAGAAGTCCTCATCTCAGTTGAGGAGACTGGGAATAAAAACCTTGCCATGTTTGGAAGCAAATCCTTTTGTAAGATTATAAGCAAGTCTGTAAAAATACAGTTTCTTCTTTGAAAGTTTGGAATTTTATGTGGTTGACAAAGGCAATTGAAACTTTATAAGTAAAGTCTATAAAATGGTCTGGAAGTGCTAAGGGTTCACTCCAGGACTGATTCAGCAGGTTCTTCTGAAGAATTTATTGAGATATTTCTAAAGATCACCTGAAAATTTGCATCCTGGAATTTTCTCTTCTTCTCCCTATCTGTTATGGATTGAGTCAAGTCCTCAGTAAAAGTATGTTGAAGTCCTAACCTCCAATCGTGCAGATATGAACCCATTTGAAATAGGATCTTTTAAGATCATAATTAAGATGAGGCCAAACTGAATCAGGATTCATCTTAATCTAATATAACTGGAGTCCTCATAAGCAGAAAAAATTTGGACACAAGAGGAGGAGAATGTAGGAGGCAGAAGGAGACAGAGTTGGCCATGAGGTAGAAGTGGGGAGATTGAGTCATGGATTGCTAGCAAGTCCTCAGCTGAGCACTACAGAGAAAGCATGACCCTGCAGAGAGCTTGATTTTGACTTCTAGCCTCCAAAGCTGTAAGGTAATAAATTCCAGTTGTTTAAGCCACCCACTTTGTTGCAGCAGTCCTGGCAACTTAAGACACTGTCCAGATGCTGTCTATTTGTTTAAAGTTCAATTCAGTTCAGGTTCCACCAGAGAAGAAAAACATCTTTTCTGAACATTCTACCCACCTTGATACCCCCCTCCCCTCAACTCACACACTGTGCTCTTACTAGACATGATTTCGGTGATTTCCATATATGCGATCATTATCTATTCTCTATTATCTATTCTCCAAGAATGAAAGCCCTAAGAGATCAGGAAATGGGTGTTTTGTGTATTCCACCAAGGAAATACTCTGTGTTGTGAAGTATGCCGAGACCCAGTCATCAAATGGTGTGAGTTTTAGCCCTATTGCTGCCACATAACACTGTGTGACCTCCGACAAGACACTTAGATACCCAGCTTCAGTTTCTTCCTTAATAGAACAGAGACAGAAGAGACGCCTTCACTGCTCTCATTACCTTGTTATAAATATTACATAAGACAGTATAAGTGAACTTACTTACTGAACTGTAAAGAATTGACATGATGTGAGATTTTGCTATCATATTGGATGCCTAGAAGTTACTGGCTGAAGCACCAATGCATGAATCTTGTTGTTTCATGGATTTATACATGATATATAAATTATACATTCATATTGAACAGGTTATGTTGAACACTTATGAATATTAATACACTCAAGTCATTAATGGAATAATTAGCATGATTAGGCATGCAATCCTTGGTAAGAGAATTGGGCAAATTCTCTGGATCAGCTCCAGCCCTCATTCCTTTGAGGAGCAGAAAGGTAGACCAGGGCAGACTGACCCTGAAAAAGTTCCATGCCACAAAAGAAATACTTTACCGATTCATCTTTAAATTCAGACTCACTTCAGGTTTCCTTCTCCTTGATTCCTGCCTATCACTTCCTAGTTGTGTGACCACAGATAATTTCACTTCTTTTTCAAAGATTCTCCTAATGCAAATAATAATTTCAACAAGAGTGTCATACAAATGTGAAAAATACTTAACTCATAAATGAGTGTACTAGTAAGATGGGGTAACACTAGTTCGAAGAGCATTTGAAGAACTGAATATATATAGCCATCAAAACAGTAAGGTTTAATTAAGATTGTGAGATTAGATATTGTTATGGTTTGAAGCTATATGTACTCCCAGAAAAGCGTGTTTGTAAAGCTAAGCTGTACCTGTGGATATAGAACTGTTGTGGGTGGGGCCTTTTGATTAAGTTATTTCAGTTGAGGCATGCCTCAGGTAGGTCTTAATCTTCTTACTCTTTATAAGAAGAAAGAATACACAGGAAAAAGCCCCAGAGAATGTGAATGAAAGAAAAGCCTACAGAAGCACAGACAGAAAAGCCACAGACAGAGAAGCCAGAACCTGAAGCGGTGAAACCTGGGAGAGAAGGACCCGAAGAGGCCAGCCATGTGTATTCCATGTGACAGCGGAGTCCAGATATCCTCTGATGAGTCCTTCATTTGGATATTCTCATGGCTTCATAACTAAAAACTTGCAAGCTAATAAATTCCCATTGTAAAAACCAACTCATTTCTGGTATATTGCATTTCATCAGATTTAGCAAAATAAAACAGACATAAAATAATATTCTATAGGGAAATAAACCTATATCCTTTGGGTTATCTTTTCTAGACAAAATGAATCATTTGCCTCTATATCAGTGAGTTAGCATATCATTTCACAGTGCCTGAACTGTAATAAAATATTAAATAGTAAAGTCAAACACATGTAGATTCGCTTAGAAATAAAAATCTTGAGTGGCCTATTAAAAAATGCCACAGTATGACACTGAAAAGACCTGCTTCAGCCCTTTGCCTTATTTCCAAGTTTTGGATAACTTTTCTTAATTTTTTTTTTACCTTCTTTCTTGGCTTTCATATCTCCAACACGTTGCCACCTTCAGCTTTGTGCTCTACCTTGGCTCTTCAGCTTTCTCTATAATTTTGGATGTCCCCCAGCATTGGGGATGTTTTCTGCCTTTGTTTACTCTTTTGGCATTGGCATCCCAAAACTCTTCTCAGCTTCTGATTCCTTGCTGGCCTTGACCCAACTTAGGATGGGCCCCAGAGTTCTGGAAAACTAATGTTTTAATGCTCAAAAGAGAGAAAAGAGACTGCAAGAGCCCCACACATTCAGAGACTATAAAGTACACTGAATTTACTTCTACTGCATTTTTTTTTCCCACCCTGCTTTTGCAGTCACCAACGTTTCTTTTTGCTCAGGGAAAATATCACGGACCAGTGACTCAAAATATGAACCAAAGTAGGCTGGACCTAAAATCAGTCGTTCAACTAACTTGCTGAGCAAAATCTTATCTTAGGGAGATTCTGTGGAAAAGGCCCAAATAACTTTGTACATTTAATGAAAGATAAGAGCAATCACCATAATAATAAGACAAAAAGAGCTCAGGACTGAGAGAAAAATAATTGATTTTGTGTTTTAGTACAGAAATTTAAATGTTTGACTTTACTAATTATTAGATTTTGATTTTTTTTGCATGGGCAGGCACTGGGAATTGAACCTGGGTCTCTGGCATGGCAGATGAGAACTCTGCTACTGCGTTGCCATCGCCTGCCCTTGATGTTTGATTATGACGTTGGCAAGGTGCATAACCTTTCTGAGTATTGGTTTTCTCATAAGTAAAATGATGACAATAGTAGTATCTCCCACAAAGAGTTATTTAGAGGAGTAAGTGTGATAAGAAATAAAGCTCTTGACATGTAATAAGCTCTAGGCCCTCAAATCATGTCAACAGTATTTTAGTCACAAATTTAATCTTGGTCTACCACTCACCCTCTCTCAGCCACAAAATTTCATCTGTAAAAGAGATGATAATACTGTCTTGACTGTCTCCCAAGGTTCTTATGGGGATGAAATGTGATATGTTCCTCATAAGATGTCAGTTTTAAATGAAGGATTTGGGGATGTTAGCAATGTCATTAAATAACTGAACAAGAGAGTAACTTAAAGTTGCAGTTAATGCTACATAAACATGACTATCACTGGGAGTAGGTTATGCAAGTTTTACATTAATCTTAAAATAAAATGAGACACCAGAGGTGGAAGGGTAATTCAGTGATAGAATTCTCACATGCTGTACAGGAGACCAGGTTTCGATTCCCGGCCCATACACTTCCCCCGCAAAAAAACAAACAAACTGGCAAACAAAGACAAAACAAACAAAGAAAAATTCAATAAATGATGCTGCAATAACAGGATATTCGCATGGAAAAAGAATGAAATGTGACCCTGCCATACATACATACAAAAAATAAAAATAAAAAAATAATGAAATGAGACACCAATGAGATTTTTACACCTGTCATCTCCATGCAAGGCTAAACCATCCCTTCCCCATCCCCTCAAGTACCCTAAAGACACACACCTAAAGTGGTGTGCCTGAAATTCAATAATTTGTTGAAAGCTAAAAAGTACTTAGCAAATATAAAGTGCCACTAGTTGCTGCATGAGAGAGCATAGAATAGGATATGATGAATTATCATGGTCAAAAAATACATTGATTTTTTTTCCATAATTGATGGTATCTGTGGAATGGTAGCAGCTTTGGAGACAAGTGGAGGTAAAATTGCTTATGGACTAGCTGAAATGTGAAGGAACTATGGGATAGGCCATGAGCAAAAAAAGTAATTTCACCCTAAAAGAACTAATGAAAAACTAAATAACAAAAAACTGTTAGTACTTTCCTGTGATAATCTCTAGAGCTCCAAGTTTAATAGGGTCAATGAACCTCTAGCACAAGTAAGGCATGGGATTTTTCATCCCTTCTGTTTTCCTCTTACAGGTGGCTAATACCATACCATGTGATGGCATGGTGTGATGATTAGGTTCTGCAGTCAACTTGGCCAAATGATTATGCCCCATAGTCTGGTCAGGCAAGCACTGGCCTGACTTTTGCTGCAAGGATATTTCATGACTGGTTGATTAAATCATTAGTCATCTGATTGCATCTGTGGCTGATTACATCTGAGATCCACTAAGGCATGTCTCCCACAATGAGATAATCCATCAGTTGAAGGCATTTAAGGAGGAAGAGAGACTCTTTCAGTGCTTCTTCAGCCAGCAAGCCTGGAATTCCTCCAGAACTTTCATCAGAGCCGCCAGCTTCACAGTCTGCTCTGTGGAGTTTGGACTCATGGTTGCATGAGACAACCTTTAGAAATCTTATATTTATAGATCTCTCCTGTTGGTTCTGTTTCTCTACAGAACTCTGACACACATGGTATAATATACCTATTGGTCTCAAACCATACATTTCAAGGTCAAACATGGTACTGTAGGTGGCTTGCTTCAGTATTTCCTATATAATCTAAGGTCTGTCTGGGATGAAAAATAATCAGAATATTCCTTTCTCAACTAGCTCAGACTGTACTAATCAGTACTATACTCCTCTTTCACTATTAAATTTCCAGATATGACATTTAGACTATCGTATAGCAGAAAATCACCATGATATCTTAAATGGAGTAGGTTGCTTCCAGAGCAGAAGTTCTTAAGGACTCAGAAAAAGAACACAAATAAAACTCAGGCCTACACTGAAAAGAGATTCAAAGGGCCATAAAGAAATGGTTTTTGACTGAATATTCATTGTCTATATTGCATATTCCAGGCTCAATTGCAAGGGAGATTGGGCATTCTACAAGAATAGGAAAAGATCATTTGAACTGATTTGGAAAACAATGGATTTTCTGTTGTTCCCTAAATTGCCTCAGGTCCTTCCATCATTAGTCATGTGACATTATTTCCAAATCCCTCCCAGTCCAGCTCATACTCCTATGGACACATTCCTGGTTGTCTAAGTTCTTCTTGGAGAAAAGATGCTTTGAAACTGTCATGAAACTTAACATATTATGAATTTTATTGTATCATCCAGGAAAAGGCCAAATAATATCAAATATATCTAGTAAATTAAAGATGTTATGAGTTCAACTCTACAAAGGGGACACATATTTCACCACATGATTATCTGATTAACCAAATCCAGACCCTCAATTGTTGCAGCTTCTGAGAGAGAAAAAAAACAGAACTTGACCATAGAAAAATGTTGAAAGCAAGGGATTAGAAGCCACAGATTTAAGTACAGGATAAGTCACAGTTGGGAAAATGTATTTCAGGTTATCTTTTACTTTTCCTTCTCCCTACGCATTGTGTAGGGACTCTTTTTATTTATCCTTGAAGGAATTAATATTTACACAGACATAAAACATTTATGTTAATATATATGTCACCTCCACTCCAGAAGGACGTTTTCTCTGATGTGGAATTCAATTCTGGGCTGATAGGTTTTTCCTTCTGGCACTATAAAGACGTTGTCCCACTGTCTTCTGGCCTCCATGGTTCCTGAAAAGAAATTTATGGTTATTTGAATTGTTGTTCCCTTATAGATAATGTGTCACTTTTTTCCAGCTGCTTTCAAGATTTTTTCATCTTTGGTTTTAAGCAGGGTGATACAATATTTCTGGGCATGGTTTGCTTTTATTTTAATCTGTTTGTGGCTCACTAAGTATCTCAAATCTATAGATTGTGATTGTCATCACATTTGGGGAGTTTTGAGATATTGCTCCTTCATATATTTTTCTGCTCCAGTTGTTTTCTCCTTCCACGTGAGACATCAATTACCTATCACACTTTTTAAAATTTTATTCCATAGGTCTGTAAGCTACTATTAATTTTTATTCAATCATTTATGTTCTATCTTTTTTTTTTGCCTGGGCAAGCACCAGGAATCAAACCTAGGTCTCCAGCATGGCAGGCGAAATTCTGTCTGCTGAGCCACCATCGCACTGCCCTCTCTTTATGTTTTAGACTGTATCATTTATATTGCTTTATCCTCAATTAACTGAGTTTTTCCTCCATTCTGCTATTGAGTCCATCCAGTGAATATTTTAATTAAGATATTTCATTTTCAAGTTCTAAAATTTTCATTTGGATCTTTCTTAGAGTTTAAATTTCTCTGCTGAAATGTCTATCTTTCGAAGAGGGGGGCCAAGATGGCGGCTTAGCAAGGTGCGCGTTTTAGTTCGTCCTCCAGAACAACTACTAGATAACCAGAAACAGTACAGAACAGCTCCCGGAACCACGATAGTGACCAAACACACAGCGCACCCAGAACGGGAGCAGCTTAGACTGACGGCAACTCGCCGGATCTGTGAGTTCCCCAAAGCCGCGGCGGCCGGCGCCCCTCCCCCATAGGTGGCTCCGCGGAGAGAAAGGAAACAGTAGCAGGGACTGAATCCAACCAAGCGCCAATTGCGGCATTAATAAACAAATTCTGATTACTAAAAATAGGCCCCCAGCTCACGCGAAACCGGGCAAGTCAGAAGTCGCTTATTGGGCTAACCGGAAAAGCGGAAAGGGGACAAAACGGGGGTTTTCCCGGCGGTTTCTACGGAGACTTGGCAGTCTCCAGATTCAGCGGCGGGACCTCTCAGGCTGCGGCTGCCCCACGCATAGGCAGAAACAGACTGCTCTCAGGGCTGTCTCCCACATGCGCCTTCCCCAGGGGAGGGGTGAAGCCCAACTTAGGTGGAATCCCTCTCTCAAAGAAC